>OZ018323.1:118509385-118671723 GCA_963969495.1 Ceratothoa steindachneri | reverse complement strand
AATTTATGTACTTTCTTCTTCTTCGGGAAAGTTTTCTAACTCTTCTCTCTCATCATGGAATAATTCTCTAATGTACTCGCTCTATCTCTGTTTTTCCTCTTCTTTTTCCATCACCCTCTGCCTCATCTTTCATCTTAACAGCACTGCCCTTGTTCCACTTCTTTTTCTGTGTAAGTTCCTTTATCTTCCCAATTCTGATATGTTCTACACGGCTGTTTTACCTCTTCACATTGTTCATTTAGCCACTGTTCCTTTCCTCTATTGCATTATCGGTAAATTTCTCTGTTTTTTATTCTGTATTGCAGTTCATCCCTGGCTTCATATCTTATATTTCTTCCGGCATGCATGGCTTCTTCTTCCGTCATCTGAGATCTGAAATAACTTCTCGCACGCCATCCGGCAGTGCTGGTGCCAGAATATTCAACTCTTCCTCAGCACTACCCCTAGCTGCATCCCCTTCTAATAAAGCGTATTTTGGGGGAATTCTTCTCTATATCTTTCAGTTATGTCTTCATCTTTTCCTAATAAATCAATATTTGGTAAATATGTAGATTATCGGCGCGAACGATGGGACGTACTATTTCGTCCGTGTTCCAAAATGTTTCACGTTTTTGGAGTACATTTAAGTTAACGGCTCGTGTGGGGCTAAACACAATGGAGAGACTACACTACGATGATCCTGAGTTTCATTAAATTGAGGGGGGTCTGGGGGGCACATCCCTCCAGTATATAATCCTAATTGTTTATAGAATAATAATTCGAAAAGGACTCAAACGCGCATGAATATTCCGACACGAGTGAACGATAATATTACACACAAATTTTTTTTCCGGCCGAGCCTCTAATCTACATATTTACCCGATATTCTTCTTTGGATTAAACTTTGCCATTCTAAAATTTTTGAGCTTTAACTTAATAGTAGCAGCTACTGGTACGTGATCACTATTCTCAGAAGCCAGAGAATAGCGAGCAAAAAATGAACAAAAAATAATGCGTTTCCGGATTCCTATCACATTTCCCCTCTCTGTATTTTTTTCCGAGACAGCAGATCAGGGTTGCGGTTTGCAAAATTCGTTTATAATTTTTAGTTGATATTTTAGAGAATCAAACACGTCTGCTCTTCATTTGGAATAGTAGGGGACTCTGCGACAGAAAGCTTACAAACCGAAAATCACAACCTGAAAGCACCCCCTCATAGTCCCTTCCAAATATTATAAAAACAAAAACATATAGTCTTATCTTGTTAAATATTACACTCTAGTTATAGAGAATGAAAGGGAGATACAGGTGTTCTTTTAACAAGGAAAGTTACCCTCAAACTATTGAAAAACTTAATGAATACAAAATTTTCAGATTTTGTCTGCTAAACGCGGCGTTCGAAGAAAGATTCCCCAATGGTTGGCAGAAATTTAGGGCAAAATAGGGATGTTCTATTAAATTTTACAGATATTTGAAAAACAAATTCTAAGGCACCAATCTGGCGCCGCCTACCATACAATAAAAGTAGTATAGCCATAACAGAAACATAAGTACTGGAGAGAAATGAGCAAAGAATGCGCAGGACGCGGGTACAAGAGAGAGTAAGGATGTGAGTCATCGGTCGAATAACAAAATCAAAGAATCGGTGAGTCTACCAGATAGACGCAAGCCCCATTGAGGAACGAGATACAGTTGGTACTCACGGTTTAGAGATTGAGACCGTTTCATTTTCATGAGGGACAACCTATTCTTGCCCTAGGGATCCGGAAAGGCTTCCATTTCACATACGCAGAATTGAAGGCCTCCTAGAAACTCTGCTAAAAAAAACAGCGGGCCTTCCATCTCCCCATAATACGCCATGCCATGCGTTATCATAGGCCTTTTCCATGTTAAAGAGCACCGTATGAAATACTGCCCATAGAGGAAAGCCTCGCGGTTAGCATACTTACGCTGATGCAGGCCATTCAACGTCGAGTTAAACCTACAGAAGACTAAGGTTCCAGAAGACAGGTGACCCCCATTGTCGAGGAGTTTTTCATTCAAGGAGTGAGTAGCAGTGGTGAATCAACTGCCAAGGAAATCGGATAAGCTTAGATTTAACAATTTATCCATTAACTTGCTCAAGCAGTAGATTATAGAAATTGGACAGAAACGAGCACGGTTTTCAATTGTATAATATAGCTTCTATAGTCAGTTGAATTACCAAGAAACATTTAAAGCTGGTGGTCTCGAAGACGCAGAGTAACATGTCGATGAAGACCCTCGACCTATTCGAGGCACCACTTCTTTGTTTACTCTCGTTTTTTGGTGGAGGAGGGGGTTTTAACCATTTGTCCGATCCTGATATAGCTATAAGGTCTGGAATATCTGTCAACACCTGGCCCTTTACCAGAGCATTTCCGCTTGAATGAAAATAATATCAATCTTTTGGTTTTATTATTATTTTTTTGTTTACTTTGCTTGATTCAGTTCAATTGAGATTTCTTCGACCAAAGGTGAGATCTCCTTGTAGTTCTGCATTCCAAGCTACAAATCCCTTCAAAGGAAGTTATCTCTCTATGTGGTTAGGCAGTTTAATGCGGCATATTGAAGTGTCCTCATATTTAGGCGCCGCCCCCCTGCTCCTCGGGTGATTACGCGGTGAGATCCTTTTCTATCAGACCAGAATTTAGCTCATAAACTCATCGCACGAGCATAAATATAACATAGTTACACTGTGCTGACTCCGAAGTGGCAAGCACCCTTTTCCCACACATAAATTGAGCACGCACAGATGATTTCAAAGGAGGTGTCCCTTGAAAAGGGAAGATTATACCAGTTCGATATGAAAGAAAGGACAGGTGCAGGATGATTTGCGGCTATATAACTGCTACACATTTTCAATTTCACTAGCTTCACCACTTTCTTGACAGATCATTCCTTGCAAATTTTCTGCGTGATAAGCCTTGCGCTTTAAATTCGAGAGACATGATTTTCAGGAAGGCGGGCACAAGATCTCAGACTTTCTGTTCCTAGCGGAAATCTCTTGGACCGCTTTTTCAACTTTTCCAGGCCATGAAGCTGATCCATTAACATGCCCAATATATATTAAGGTCACTGAGAACTGCCTACTGAACTTCGCCTTACAAGGAGGGAAACTCTTCAATGGTCTATTTTCTCTGAAGAGGTAACCTTTTGCTCTCGCATCTTGCGTGAATACCGGTTCTGGTACGTTTGTATTCCGTGCACATTGCTCCAAAACCTAGATGCTTGTGGTTATGCATTTTTTAAGCTTTGTTCACCATAATCTGTTAGAGGTTATGTTCCTAGATTCCTGTGAAGTGGTTTTGTGGTTGCAAGCCGGGAATAGATCACACAACCACTGATCGTTTCCACCCAAATTCTTTAAATTCATACGCGTGAAAACTAATGGAGAATTTGATAAAGTTTAGTTTAGTTTTTTTTTCATGGAGAGAAGACTTACCCTGCCTTTAGCGCACTGCGGCTTCCGTTAATTTTCCTTCTAGTTAGATGGTCTTCTTAGGCTAGAGAGTCACATCTGAGTAGCTTTTCTCCGTGGGCAGCATTTTGCTACTATAATTTTTTTATAAACCCCACATCATTGGATCATGGTATAAAGCATCATATTTAATTAATCATATAATGCAAATAGAATTTTTTACTAAATGAATAAAAAATATATGCACATATATATAATATATTTATTTTAATTATTTTAATAATTAGTTGGACCTTCAGTTGCTTTAATTACAGCCATAGTTCGTGTCATGGATTTGAGCAAATTTTCACAAATTTCTAACACTATCTTTTCCCATTCAACTTGTAATTTTTCATTAAGTTCTTTTATAATTATAATTTTGGTACTTCCTATTGATTTCTAATTACATCCCGCAAGTGTTTTATTTAATTTAAGTCTGGGTTCTTTGGGGTGAGTCTCAAAAGCAATTCTTGTTATGGTTGAATGCATGTCATGGGACGTGATTTCTCTTGAAATCATATCCCTATAACTTCTTTCTGGCCTTGTATCATTTTAACCCTTTTTGTTTCAGTTTCCTTCTAGTAATTATGGGTGCTCTTTTTTATCTTGAACCTACATTAAACTTCTTAGCAAGTTTAGATAATGTTTTTCAGCGATTCTGTAGTGAAGCCCGAATTATTGATGTTTTATCTAGCTCTTTTAAGGCGATTTCCACTACTTCTCTTGTTTTAACAAAGCTCGTTGTCTCTTTCTATCGTTTATAGTGGTTTAGACATTATATGTTGAAAAATTTATTTTTTTTCAATTCCTACTTGTGATACTCCTTGGCTACGGAGAAGGTGGAATTCTTCTTGCTGTGGTTCCGTAAGTTCTTTACTTTAAATAATATTACTAATTTAGAACGATATTAAATATACAATAGTTATAAATTTAACCTGAAAGCTAGGAAATATGTTAATTCTGATTTTAGGAAATATTACTCTTCATTAATTACACACCATTTAGTGTAATAATAAGTAATTCAAACATTGACAAAATATTCAAACATTTTAGCAAAATACTAAAAAGTTTGATTTAATATGTTTAATATATAAATCTAAGAGTGGTGTTTTATACTTTTGGCTAAAGAAGTATGATATCGCATGGCAATACGGTATCATAGAGAACTACAAATTTAAGCGGCGATGAGGGCGATATTCCAATTTTTTAATCTGAAATCTTACGAGATCGTCGTTTGCACAAAAAATTTAGGAAGACCCTTCCCCGGCCCATATGAAAAAAAACGCAGGTGTTCTCTATGGAGGGGTCCTCAACATCACTTTCTTTCTCCGTGAGAATCAGAGATATCATCTCAATTTTGACTGTGGATGTTTTAAAAACTATCCTTAGAGGGCTTTCTCTTTGTTATCGTTTTGTTGAAATTTATAACCTAGAGCGCCAAATCCAACGAGCTTTGAACGTCTTTCCCTAAGCCGAAATGCATGGATTTCGGGTTGCCTCGGCAAAGACCAAGGTCTTGCATTTCTGCTACATTTGTGGTCATCACCATAACCGTGATCTGCCTTAAATGGTCTCAGTTAATCATTTTGAAAGAATGATCGTTTGTAGTTTGACCTTGATCTTGTGTTGCACTGACTCTTGGTTCCGGATTCGCAAGTTCACAGTCTTAGGGACTCGTGTTCCTACGCCTTATAGTTTTCTTGTTCTCTTCCTCACAGCATGTTATGCGTTGATAGGGATAAGCTATTATTTTATTACCTTTTGTACAATAAGAAGTTGACTACGGGAGATAAAATTACTTACCCACAATTGAACCTCTATTGTCTTTTGCAATTGTCATAAAGGTGAGCCTTCTTTTCAGCGCAGTAATATGCCACTCACATCACGTCGTTTGCCGTTCATAATATGCTTGCACGTATGTGCCATGCCTTTCTCTCATTTGCCATTAATTTTCATTTCGTCAGTGGCTCTAATTATTGACTCGAATTGTCTTAATTTGAGTCGAAACACTCTTTCTCCAGCCTACTCCAACAATTTACAGCGTTCTTATTTTCTGCCTCACACTCTCACTTAATCAAACGATTATTCCTCCACTTACTAACTCAATCTAATGAAAAAATTATTCGCGCACTCACTCATTTAAACGACTACTACTCAATCACAATATACCTAATGATCAGTTGAATACTAAATCAAACAATTTTAGCACTCATTAACTCACTGCCTAATCAATCAAATAAGTGTGCTCTCATTAAAGAACACAAACAATGAATTACTCATTCAAATGCTTGATCACTGAGTTACTTACTCGATCACTCAAACACATAAACACAGTCAAATGAATTAACGATTAATTGCCAAGTCATTAAAACGATTGATTGCTTATTCATCAACTCAACTAATCTAAAGATTTATACCGATTAAACAAACGATTACCACTCACTCGATAAAATCCTTCTTTTAAATTAAAGCATACATTTTTCCTCCTAAATCTTCCCACCAGAAAACGATTTAGCTACATTTTTAAGAGTACCAATTCCATTAAACTTAAAGCTTGTTTTCGTTGTATGGTTAGGCCAACAATAGGATTACAGTGCAAAGAGTTTGAATTTGTTTTCCTGTTTTTCTCTGATTTTTAGTGATCATATGGTTTAAAATTGCCACGAGCTCACGAATTAGGGCAGGTCTAGCATGTTATATTTCTCTTTTCCATTCCTTCCTACCTTCCATATTTATTCTTTTTCCCTCTTTTCTATGAAGGATATGCCAACATTTTAACGATGGGATTAAAAGTGACTCTCATTGTTAAAAAGAAAGAGACATTAATTGAGAGAATTATTTTATTTCCAGTGATAAAATGAGTTTATTCATGAATTACAATGAAACAAAATAATTCGTGTTTTTCGATTCATACGCTATAAACGGGAATTCGACGAAGAGAAATAAGTGAATCACTTTGGAGCAGATATTTTCTCTTGTTTGTGGATTATTGGTCAAAGTTGTAAGTACATATTGTATCAGAGGGAATTATATTAAAGTTTACCTTCAAAACCTAATTTAGAGGTATTTTAGCATGACACTAGCGATTTAATAAATGAGTTCGTCTAAGAAAGAGTCGCGCGCGTATTCTAAGGAGGAAAGTAGGACTCAGTCGAGTAGCTTTGTGGTACAGAGGTCCTTACGCAAGCGAAACGAAAGCAAATACTCATCTTAGATGAAAATGTCTAATTGCATTGTGGCGCTCACTCTCAACCTGTACCGTTGCGAATCCTCGAGCTGGTAGAATACCTAGATCATCCTCACTCACCACCGCTGGGATACTCTATACATCATTTTTTTAGTTCCATATGTTAAGGAGTTTAATCATTTTCCTCTACTCCAGAGATGAGATTCCCTGAGGATAGAATCTCCCGATGGAAACAGGAAATGAAGAGTCCACGTTCAGATTGTTTTCATACCCTCTATTTCCGGCAGAACCTTAATACGCTTTGGAAGCACACTGGCCTTTGTTTTTCCTACATGATTTCCACCTACGTACACAAATTTTCCGTGCGACTAAAAGAAATTTTGCGTGAGATTCCGCCTGCCTTTGTAAAGCGAGAAAGAAGGAAACAAAACAAAACTTCTTTCCGTTTCGCAGAGAAGATTAACTTATTCTTTCCTCAATTTAGGAAGATTATAACTAGTTTGCCGAATGCCCATTGGTTCGGTTTAGACAATTCTAGCTGGAGTTCATGCACTTTCTCAAAAGCCGAGAGGACTTGCTTGCCTCTGAGATGCTTTCATATGTTTGATCGATTACCATAATAACAGATCTCTGCTAATCACACCACGCTTCCTCCATTGCATCGCAAGTTTTTCTTGCGTTCTCAAATCCTTCACTGAAATCGAAGACTTTTTGATTCAATTTCTCCCTGGGTTCCCAAATTAAACATAAGGTAAAAAATCATAATTAATACTCGAATATAATTAGTGTTTTTCTTAGTGCTATAATTCAAGTGGATAAATTCTTAGAGCATTAACAGCGATTTAATACTCAGCAGCAATTCTTATCGAAGTTAATAATTTCTTCTTTTATTTGCTAATATACGAGTATGTCTCATATTTTCTCTATAACGTCAAATTAATTATATTTTTACTAAATCCCCAAATCAATTACCTTCCTCGCAACCTTCTAGAGTAAATAATTTAAATACATTAAAATCCTCCAATTCACACCGAGCAGTCAATGGCCTCGTTAGTCTCTGAGTATTGGCCACAACAATTGGCTCCAGATGGTGCCAGCATAGGAAAAGGGTACTCGCAAATTTGGTGTCCAGAATTAGGCACAAACTCATCTCCTTCCCCGGCGGGTTATGGGCGAAGAGCTCGAGGGCGCCTCTGGCTCGGAAAGTTACACAGAGCGGAATCTGCTTCCTAGCCAAAGATTGCTGTACCCGTTGTGTTTTTTGACGCTTTTCGCAGGCCGTGGAAGGGTTTTGTGCGTCTAGATAAACATTGACTCCCTTTCCCCTCTTCTTATTAAGCTTTAATTTCCTCCCTTTCTCGTTTATTCTTCTTCGTTCCTTAACATCCTTATATTCGTTCCTTACCTTGCCCTCCGTACATACATTCCTTCCTTGTGTTTAAAAACTTCCTTACATTATCAACCTCTTTCCCTTTTCTTTATTCTTCTTTTATTTTCTCTTTTTGTGTTTTTATTGCTTTCTGCCTTTCTCGTTTTTTAGCCAGGGTTTGAAAGGGTCTTTGATCTTTCTTTGCATAGGCTGTAATCAATCTCTTCTTTAACCACTTCCCTCTACTATTCCTATTCCCACGTTCCATCACGTATCCCCGTACCTGTCTCCATCCCAGAAATATCCCCGGTTTGCCCCATCAAAACCAAGGAACGTCGAACGAAGACGGTATTCTCTTGCGCCCCATTTTTTAAAAATCAACTGTACTTTGTTCCTTTTAAATAAGAGCACTTCCTTCTACCTCTTCTCCTCTAATTTTAAAACAAAATAACAGCCTCCTCCCATCTTCGCCACTGTTTTCAAATAAGAGCACATCCTCCTCTTTCTACATCTTCTCATGTGATTTCAAAACAAAATAACATCCTCCTCCAATCTTTGCCACTATTTTCCAATAAGACCACATCCTCCTACTTCTTCCCTTTTCTCCCTTAATTTCAACACAAGATAACATCCTCCTCCTATCTTCGCCACTCTTTTCCAATAAGAGTACATCCTCCTCCTTCTACGTCTTCTCCTGTAATTTCAAAACAAGATAACATACTCCTCCCATCTTTGCCACTCTTTTCTAATAAGAGCACATCCTCCTCCTTCTTCCCTTTTCTCCCTTAATTTCAACACAAGATAACATCCTCCTCCCATCTTCGCCACTCTTTTCCAATAAGAACACATCCTCCTGCTTCTACCTCTTCTCCTGTAATTTCAAAACAAGATAACATTCTCCTCCCATCTTTGCCACCCTTTTCCAACAAGAGCACATCCTCCTCTCTTATTCTCCACCCTTTTCAAACAAGAACACATCCTTCTCCCTTTCCCCACTCCTTTCATATCAGAACACATCTTCCTCTCTCTGCTCCACTTCTTTCATAAAATAGCACATCCTCCTCCTCTCTTTATCCGTATCTCCTTTTAAACACACACTCGATTCCACACTTATTTTCATAAATATTTATATCTTCTTATACATATTTGTTCTTTGTCTCTACTTTTCTTTCTCACCTTTTTATTCTCTTTTACCTTCTCTCCTCCTACATCTGGAGAAGTGGCGCTCCTTCTCCTCCCCATGGTCTTCCTTTAAAGGTGGTGTCAGGGGTAGATTGTGACCATATGCAGCAGCTGACATCTGAACGTTTCCATACTTTCCCATATCCCAAAGAATCTACGGCTAATTAATTTCGAAGTATTTTTATCTTGACATTTTCAAAGATTACGCCCTATAAACTTTGTGGGCGAGATGCCCTTGTTGGTTCTCGCTTGATATTTAACTAAAATCTTTTCTTTCCTACAAAAATAGGCGAGAAGGATCTAAATGACCGTTGCCCAACCCTCGAAGTCTCTTTAAAAATTTTGATAAATCCTTTCTAATTTAATTAGTTCAAGCGATCGGTTAACAAATTTCCACCACTGTCACACTAAGTAATATTTGGCCTTCTTGAGGGTAAGAATGGGAATTAGATACAAATGTGTGAAGATAGGAAATAACACTCGACCATTATTTGCAATTTGCTTAGATCCTTGAGAAGTGGTGTGCAAACTTGCTTGTTAGCATAGAAGTTTTAATAGCTAAGGGGAGAAGGAAGATGAATTATTTCCTATTCGAAAAAGAACGCGTAAAGATATCCAATAAGAACTGCAAGAACGTTCAAATATTTCATTACCCTTAATAATACTAAGACTAAAAGAGAATTCATGAAATATTAATACTCAAGGTATTTCAGTTGGTGAAATTAGTCTTGTCATACTGTTAGATATGTTTTGGACAAAATGCAATTATGATATAGTTAATTATAAGTTTAATAAAGGCTGGAATAGTTTCGGATAAGCGTTGATAGGGTTTGCTGCGCAGTGTTGCAAAATAGTAGTATTTTTCCTAACACCTTAGTTAGAAAAATTATTATCCGGATAAAAAAAGAGAAATTTTCGAGCGAATTTTTGTGATAATGATGGTTAAAAATAAAATAAATATGTGAAGTTATTTAAGGTAGAAAAAGAAAAAATTTGGAAACTCAGTTTTCAAACAAAACCATTTCAATATGTTTCTACGGCAGTGCTTCAAATATTGGAATAATGTAAAAAAAATCCAAAAATGTAATTCTTTTATTAATAAACGTCGTATCTATTGACCTAAACAGGACTTTACGTCAAATGGAATATATGTTAAATGCGTTATTTGCAAAAAGGAAATTTCAAACGGATTTTTAAAACTCTAAAATAGAAGAAAATATCCATTAAAACAAAATTAATTTCATTTTCACGTTATGAAAAATGAGTATTTTGGGCTCCGTAGGGCTTCATTTTTCTGGACCACTAAGTTTCATCTTCGGTCAATGGAGCAAAATTAAAATGAGTTAATTTTCAAGTTACCCCCTTTCTCACTCGCACTGGGCTAGGGGCTAACCGATACTATGAGTGACCCAAAAGAATACAAGATGTAGGATACTCGTAGAGTCCGTAGAGTAAATTCCATGGGCCAGTTCATAGGAATATTCTTACTACTTGACATTATTTATTGTTTTAGTTGAAGTAAACATAAAAGTATACTTCAAAATAGTTCATATTTTTCATCAATGAAAAATTTAGTTTGAAAACACTCCTAAGACTCAGCAACCAGACCGGTATTTTGCTCTTATATGCAGTGACTTCATAACGTAGTCACTATAATGAAGCAAACGTGTAAAAAGGATGTAAAATTAAAATTATCTATTTCCATTAAAACCTATAAAACTACCAACAATGTTTCTACTTGCTAGAATACTCATTCCATCAAATATTGTCGTTATTAAAATAATTAGGACGCTATTAAAAGAGTCTATAAATTGAAATGTCTTTGTAATAGCATGTAGGGGTGCGAAAATGTATCAGGGAAAAATTTCTTCCAAACTCGATTCTATAAATAGCCTATTAAATTACTAACTTAAAACGGACTAAACCGTGGCGTAATGGCTAGAGCATTGGCGTTTAAATCTACCGGTACCACGTTCGAAACTCAATAGTCCCAAAACCTTTTATAAGAAAATCTAAAGAAGAAAACGGAAGTCAAAGAAAACGGCTTGAAGGACTAACTCATCTAGAAGGACCAAGAAATCCACGCAAGATAAATGGACGAAAATGAAGATGCATCAAAGAAAGGAAGAATACCCAGCCAACAACAATATTAAGTCAAGATAAATGGAAGACAATGTTTGAAGGGCCAACTTAAAGATAATGGAAATTCAGAAAGTAAATAGATTCGATAAAGATAAAATTCTAGATAAATCCTTACCCACAAAATAAGGAATGCCCCACTCCTCCATAAGCAGACGAATACGGAAAACTGGAATGCCATTCTGGACGTTTAAGCCACAAGATGCCCGAATTCAGCTTCCTAAATATTCAAATATTCATATTCCGCCATTGCTGGAAAGAACATTTGGAACTCGAATAATTCAAGACTTTTTCTTTCGGTTGTCAATTCGAGAAATAAATTGTAGATTTTGTATTTTTTCCTTCTTTAAGTAAATAAAATTAATAGAAAGATATATTCGTTATTCTTTGCAAAACAAATTGTTTGGAATTTTTAAAATTTCGGGAACAGTTTGGAGTATTTATGTGTTGTTTTCTCAAATGGAAAATTATGAATTACATCATATAAATTTGCATGATTTTCTTTATATATAATTCTCTCTCGCATACATCTACTTCCTCTCTTTAAACCAAAAATTCAAAGATTGTGAGTTTTAATCTGCATGTCACATTGAGAGTTATACATAGAAATTACAACACAACACTTTTTCTAAAATCATCCCTCATAAACGCAGGGCATTCCACGAGCCGCTCCTGAATTTCGCTATTATTGCCTAACTTTTTAAACTTTATCTAAATGCCAGACTAGAAAAAACACATCTTTATCTCAGTGTGGTCATGTGCAAGTAAAACTTTCCTGGAGGGAAGAGTTAGCCAGGGGATATTTCATTAAGTGGAACACATGATTTAAAGGGTCGGCGCGGCGCTACGGGAAATACATCAATCAATGAATTAACATACACTACTTCAACCTTATGCGTCCTTCGTCAAGAGTTCCTGACTAACAGCGCTTGCCGTAATCATTCTCATTCATGTATACCATAAAAAAATCTCTATGCCAGTACAGTTTTAATGCTAACTTTAACGGCTTGCTATTATCTGAGCCTTTTCCGACCAACACAAAGATTAGCTTGTGGGTATTTGGCGTAAGGCGTCAATTTTTCATCCACTGTTCTTAACGCTTTTAAAAAGGTTTTACTCGCTATTAATGCCAAATATTGTTTCCTAATATAATTTGTACCAAATAAATAGTTAACACCGTTTCGTCTAGTAATTAAATACGCGATTGCCAAAATCCATTTACGAGTAGCAACCTTGTACTCCTTAGACTGCCTGACTTCACTCATCTCATCCCAGCAACTAATATTCTCATCGGCAAAATCTTACACAGCTTTTTCCTATTATAGGCTATTGTTAGATACTTAATTTCTCTTCACTCAAAAAACAGGTCACAAGCTGGTAAAGTTGGTGTTGCACGCGCGAATCTGGCCTCTGGTGCGACGAAGAAGTTAGAAGAACAAGTTTAATTTCTGCGCCTTTGCAGAGTTTAATCTATGTAGGAAAAGAGTTACGAGCGGAACTCAATAATTGACAGAATAATTTGTGACTTTCATGAAATGTCCCTGATGCCAGAAAGGACACACTTGGCTTTGTTGGACGTTCAAATCAGTTCTGGAATAGATAGAAATGAAGAGAATATCAATTTATTCTTGAATTGAACAAATGACGCCTACTTTGCTTATCAGAATAACAGAGGTTTCTAGTCCTTGCCTTAAAAATAAAGAGGATTAGGAGGGAAAATACAAACTCTCCCGAGAACAATGCCAAACAATTAGTTTCTAGATAAAGCAAGGAAAATACAATGATATGCTGATCAGTGAGATAATCACAATTTTCATGGCGCATTCTAGAAAATGCATGATATATCTAATTAAAGGTTGGCACTAGTTAGATATACTAGTGGAGTTACGCTTTACACCCGCAACTATGAGATCATGGATTGGTAGAAAAAGTATTATACCGAATTCTCAAGACAATGAATCCCTACCCACCCAGTGTGATGGATTTGCTGCATATTGTCAAGAGATACATGAACTGGATAATTCTCTTACTATCTAAAAGGTCGATAAAATAATACAAAGTTTGAAAATACACAGGTTGCCGGGTCTTATTGCCATTCTTGCAGAAATATCTAAATCGGGAGGAATAACAAAGATTGTCGTGGTATTGCAAGGGCCAAGTGGTGTTATATACGTACGAAGGTTTGTTACGTACTTGAATAAACTTGAATAAGAGTGCTATATTAATTTAACGTTATTTTAATCTTTGAAGATTTCTAGTGGCATGCTCAGCGTTTCGAGGATTGAATTAAATACTTAAAAAAACATATATCTTTAATTATAACAGAAAAAAAGTGAAATCTAAAAAACAAACTATACACCTATGAATTAAACATGTTTATGTGAGACTTTCTAATCCAAACCAAATGAATATAAAGTAATACTTGATCCAAAGCTCACATTAATATTGGAGGCTAATTGACACTCAAAACTAATGGAATTTCTTTACCTTTAAAACAACCAGACGTTAATCCGGCTGGAGACTTAACTTGGCCTTGAATATTTATGTAGACGAAAGAATTTTTTTGCGGTCAGGCGCATGAACGTGTTCACAGACACCCAGTTGTTTGACAAGCGGAGGTCGGCTTGAAGCAACAAGTGATTTCGGAGAGGGCGACGGATGGCGTTAAGCACGTTGTATTAGTCAGATTATTTAAACAACGGGATCGTGAAGGTATGCTCTTTCCTGTTTTAGGGTTAATCTTGGAATGGTTCACACTGACGAGCGATGAGCAAACAAGTGAATCCTTTGACAAATGGCAGGTGTTTAAGAGAGTTCACTTTGGAGTATTCCTGAATGGCGAGGACTTTCTCTGGTATTTGGTGTAAACTGGATAAGGGGGTTTTCTGATGAGAGATGATTGAGGTTGATCCTCAATACAAAAGCTAATTTCGTGTGACCACCGGGAACTGGCTCAGCGTCTTAGACGTGAAATTAGATCCCAGCTCTTAGGGTAAATAGTTCCGGTTTAACCAATGTTATGCTCGCCGGCCCAGAAATCGGATGATTCGTGCTCTCATGGTTGGAGGAGGCCTTCTGGTGGTCCGCGAGTCGAGGGGAGAGAGGAGGGGGGAGTTAAGTAATCGGGTTACTCTGCCTACTGCAAAACGTTGCGGTGACCGAACAGGGCCTCTGTTTTTAGAGTTGGATATCGATTTCCCTACAAAGATTGATATACATCTATAGATTGGTATTGTGAGGCCACTGATCTCTGTCTCCTCAATGTCTTCTCAAATGTGATAATCCTAAGGTTGAAATCTGGAGAACAAATGGGCTAAATTTTAACGGGTCACACGATTGTGAACATTATCTGACACTCAATCATGGGTCATGTGGGCTGTGTGAGAGGGACTAGAATCCTAATAGAAAACTTACGGCCTCACTTGGGAAAACAATGGATTTCATGGAGGTCGTCTTTGATGATGTCTTGGGTCTGCCTGAGGAAGTCGTAGCTCCCTAAGATGTCTGGCCATAGATAATGTTTCATTCTCGATACTAAAGATGACATATCCAGCTCATAAGACACTACCTTTTCCTCGCTTTGAAAATGAAAAAACCTAGATATGTTCAAAAGGTGACAATTTCTTAATCACCGTGGTTTGCAGTTAAGGCGATGTGGATGTGGTGCCACTCATTTTCTCTGAGAATAAAGTTGAAATATTTCGGCTGAAACAGAAAGATGGTAAATTTGGAGAATTTTTATCGCTAATAATGTTTCCTCAAAGAGTTGGCTCTGAAAACAAAGAGAGAAAGTTTGAGTCATATATGCCTACAAATATATATATATATATATATATATATATATGATTAAAGGCCAGGGTGAATTTACCCTTAACAAGCTTGATTTTTATTCTTTTTTTTTTGCGACGGAAATTTTTACTTTTGTGCAGGAAATGGACAATTACTTGTGGTACTTCCATTTTTATTTAATCAATATTTATTTAAATAATTTAGTTTTGGGGGTTCTATGAAACTCATCTTTTCTACGTCATTTCAGATTGGAGTCAAGTTTGCTGAGGCCGATTTCTCGATGGGTGTTCAACCCACTTTGCTTCTTTTACGATGTATATGGCAAGGATTCAAAGTCTGAAATAAGTGATGTAAGAAAATAAAAGAAGAGAAGCTTTTCAATTTGAAGGTAAAAATATTAGAGAGAAAAGATGGGTAAGAAGTTGAAGAATTATTAGAAGGATAATATTTTTGCACTTATTTTCTCTTAGTCATTCGTGCCATTATTTGATTTTATTATCTGTTTTATTTTTATTATAAATGCGCATGTATTTTTCATACGACTTCCTTTATCTTCTTAATATAGATAGACACCTTAATTATTTAGATGGCTTTCGACTGTTGGATGTTTCTTCTGGGTTAGGTCGTCGGAGAGGTTAATTTAGTTCTAGATTTAGTTTTAGGCCGTATATTCTTTCTTATATTTCCATTGCCCTTTTTTCTAGGACAATGTTTGCTGATTCTTTATTCACCTATTGAAAAAGGATGATTATTTTCCTTGTTTCATTTCTTCTGGTTTTCGTTATCACAAATAAACCGTTGTTTTAAATGAGGGCATTTTTCAGTTTTGGGAAGAAGTTCCTTACGGTTTCTTGCCTTATAATTCTGGGCCAGAAGAAGAGGCACATTCTATGGGGATACTAATTTCACTTATTCTCTGTTGTCACCGGTGTAGCCATACTTGTGTATTTTTAAATCAAAAGCCTTTTCTTCCTAGGAATAATTACATTCTTGCTCGCTGTTGAATATAATAGAACTTATTTTCTTCCCTAATTTTGGTATGATTTTGAATTGGATTATCTTCTTTTAATATTATATTTGCTTTTATAGTTGTTTATACTGTTAATTTAGAAGACGGTTGTTCGAAGCTGGAAACGTGTGTTCAATAGGAAGAGTCAACCATCTGAATAACGTAATTGGCGAAATGCAGATTCATACGACTCGGAGTATTCGGTAGATATGTACATATCCGCCTTTAAAACTGAGTAAAAGGTAAATCTGATCACTGCTCGTGTGATAGTTCCATACTTCATCGAACTCCTTTATTGGTAGCTTGCAAGAACGGATCGTACTAAAATTTGCATATGTATAATAAACCAAAACCTTAAACTTTACATCTCTTTGACATTAAACTTTATTGAGAAAATAACGGGAAGTTAATACAGGATTATTTACGAAAACAGACAGACAAAGGATTTTACACGAACTTCAAATCCTACTCTCCAGAAAAATATAAAGTAGGGATACAAAGACTGTTCAACCTAGTCCTAATTGACGAAGAAAAAAACAGATAAAAGGACCCTAATTAACAATCATGTCTGACAATAATTGTAAAAAACACTACGTAAAATACGTTATATAAAAGAAACAAGAAAATACTAAAAAAAACAAATAATTTTTATTTTAAGTCAAAAAACGCAGAAAAAAAAAATCCTCACTAAGAAAACCATAAAGGAACAAGTACGAGCTAAGACCGATAATGTAGAAATTAAAATGGATTGTAATTATAAAAAATATAATTTGCAAGTATGTAAATTTACAAGAAAAATCAGCGAAATAATAGTGTTATACCAATTTAAATGAAATAGAGATGATTGTGCATCTTCATATATCGGTTATACCACGAACACCATTAAAACGAAGAAAACTTGAAACTCTTATAAGCAATTCTGCTAAAGCATAATAAACAAAACTTGAACATAAAAAAAAGGAATTTTGCCCATACATGATATAAATTATTAAAACTATGTACTTTCCTTTAATTTTAGGCCTTATCCTTCCTTCCAATACTCATTTATATCTTGCCTATGTATATAAAACAAGTGAGAAGTCTTTAATTTCTGCTTCGCTTAAAATATCAAATAGCCTTTGACGATACACCAAAATAAGGTTAAAATTCATTACAAGAAGCCCTTTCCTCTCAAAAATAATCATAAAGAAATGAAATTTTAATGCGAAAAAGATTTCGTAGAAGAGAAGTGGAATCTAAAAAATGTATTATAATCAAAGCTGATATAAATTCTCCTTAATAATAATGAATTTTTATGCAGCTCTTTGAGGTCACGCACTTTCACAGATCGACCTTCTATTATTGACTATGGAAAAGCTAGAGAGGTAAGGGGAACATCAATGCACGCTTGAAGGCATCAAAGGAAAGGGAGTGAGCATCTCGCAACAGTCAGATCATTCCACTTTCTCGGGGCAAGTTTCGAGAAGGCACGCCCACCCATGCATGGCAGGTGACTACGAGAATAAAATATTAGTAAGGGGAGCAGACCCTGAGAGCAAATTCCTGGCGGCAGGGAGTCCTGGGATAGATCAGTAATGTGGAGAGGTAACAGGAAACCAGTATATTTAATGTCTTATGTGTGAAGATGAGGAGGACCTTAAAGGTGATTGTGTTTCGAATGGTTAGTCAGTACAGCTCGCGATCAGGAAGAGTTGTCCGAGAAAAACGTCCCCCACGAAGAAGAGTCCCACGGGCTGTAAAAGCTTTAAAACAGTTAAAAAGGTCGATGAGTCAGAGACTGTGATGGATACTAAAGATGGTAGATGACGAAGGCATGAATTAAAGTCTCAAAACTGTACATACTGGGCTAAGTGGGAAAAGGTGCGTAATAGAAAGCAGAAAGAGGATTTACAAACGTTGATAACATGAGTTTTTGGACATAATGGCGACAAGTAGTTTTGTAGCGAACCAAGTCTGCATTAGTGACTGCCAGTTATATTCTTCTGTTTTGTCATTGTTGATGTTCAGAAAGTTGTGCGAGAGCCAGTCCTTGATGATTTTATAACTGATTAATAAATTTATAAGGGTTTAGCAAAAGATTTCCGTGTTCATCCCTCTGCTCAATGGGGGATTGCTCCTTCTCAATCTGCGCCCCTAAGTTGTGGAATGCTCTTTCTGCTGAAATACGGTCTTCTCCCTCTCTTACCACATTTAAGCGTCTCCTGAAAATGCATCTTATCAGAATTGCCTTCGCCCCCTCTTGAAGTTCCATTGAATTTTCATTCTCATCTCAGCACAAGGTGCGCTCTGGAATAGCATCAGGCCTTGAAGAGCGCATTACAAAAGACTTATTATTATTATTATAAAAATGAAATTATTGCAAAATACTGCACAAGAATATCACGAGGAGGAAGATAGAGGCATAACAAGAAATGGACCAAGAACCGACCATTGCGCACCTCTGCCGGCCGAGATAAATCATTTCACCTGTGGGGTAGTTTGACTAGGTGATGAAAGGTAGGAGTTGAGCTAGTTGAAAACAGTTCCAGAGCTACTCAAGAAATCACGGAGAGGTGAAGAAAAAAGCGTGGTCAAGAGTTTCAAATGTTTCCAAGAGGTCCAGGAGTATCAGAATAGAAGACTGATCTAGGTCTGCCGCATGGCGAGCACGGCCCGTTACATGAGGAGAGCTGAGTTGATATTGTGCTTTGTATTGAAATCAAAATGAAAGAAGCAAAGGGTATACCAGAGCATATTTGAACAATCTTGTTAGACAAAAAGGAAAAGGTTTTTGAAAGGGGAAATAGAGAACAGGGATAGGGATTTCAGAGGGGAAGGCATATTTGCAAGTAGCTAACACAAAGTGTGTGTCTTGTTTTTGTTTTCTGCAAGGATACGGCGTATGTGAGCCTCATGCGCAATTTATGAGGGCAGTGCATGAGTGAGTAGTTCAAGGAAGCAGATAAATTTCCGGAACTACGAATACGATCAGCCACAAACAGTCTTCCCATGCAAGCCTGTTTTTCCAAGCGTTCAAAATTGTGGGAGAAATCCGCGAGGCACATCGAAGAGTAGGATTGCATGTGAGAAGGTGGGCGGCATGGGCGTTGAGGCAAATGGAGTGGTATGTAAGAAAGGGCAGATAGCAATGCGGAGGAGAGCAGAGTTGATGGATAATTTTTACAGGAGAAGTAGAAAGTATACAACATCCCTTACCATCTGTCCTTAGTTAATTGAAAAAAGCCGATTATGATAAGGCTGGGCGCATAGTGTGTCGAAGTATTATGTGAAAAGGACAGATAGAAACAAAAAAAAATAAGCAAGTATTCATAAATAGATGTGAATGTGGGGGCATTTATAGTTAAGCTACGAATCGGGAAGGAGAAGGTAACTAAGCTTATTTCTCTGCGTGTGGGTGGTGGATAAGTGTGCGTGTGAGAGGTAGCATCTGAGAGAAATTGGAGATAGATAGAGAGAAACTAAAGTTCAAATATTTTAATAAGTAGCATATATGAGGGGGTATTCAGGAGGACGTGCTAAAGGGAAAGGGTAGGGCTATTTCGAAAATATCACCCAGCTCATTGAAGAAACTGGGTTTTGAGTGGCCAGGGGGATGATAAATTATGGTAATTGTAAAAGTCTGGTTGAAAAGTATAGTTGCTAGCCTAGCTTCAAAAATGTTCGGCAGTTTAATTTCTTAAATCCTATACAACTCAATATTTATATAAAGAAAGGTATCGCGGAAATCATCCTTATTGGTAAAGTTGAGATAAAGAATTGCTTATGAGATATGTGTGATAATTTCAACTATGTTTTAGATTAATAGAGTACACGAAAAATATCCCGGAGATGTTGTTTAAAAAAAGCAGGAAACCACTATTGTGGGCTAAGGATATAGCTATAGAGCTTGCAAAATGGTACAAGAAGAAAATACCGTGCATAACCTAAAGACCTAACTATAGAAAAGTTAGGAATGAGTTGAAAAAGATGATCAAAATGAATAAAAGGCTATCTGAAACTGGGTTAGCACAGAATAGTAATAAGGATCAAAGAAATTTTTCTAGTTATAAAATAAATAATAAGGTTAATAGAGATAAAGTAGAGCCTTTAAAAGTGGAGGCGAACATTAAAAAAATTAATAAGGAAATGGTCTGGTGCTTAATGACTATCTTATATCAGTATTTACTAGAAAAGATCAGGTCAATTTCAATCCTTATAATACATATGGCACAAAAAAATAGTTTAGACAGTAATAATCTTAATAGAGAAAGTATTAGTGCACTTATAAATGGATTAGTTGTTAACTAAGCTATGAACCCTGATGATAATATTTATTCAGGATTCTTAAGGAAGGAGAGGAAAGTTGTTTACTTGTTCTTGAGAAGTTATTTGTTAGATTTCTTAGATTTTGAAAGATATCAAGTAACTGTTAAAAAGCTAATTTAGTTCCACTCTTCAGAAAGAGAAGGAAATATGACACTAATAACTATAGGCCGGTAAATCTAACCTTACTTCAGATCAAGTAAAGATAGTCCCTCCTAAGACAAAAAGGAGGGATTAACTTTACTTGGTTAATTGGGGGAACGATGACCTTTACTTGGTAAAATGGAAGGTATAGCAGGTTATAACATCGTCATTTTAAAGCTACTGGAATAAGCGTAAACTAAAAATTAAAAGGATGCGAGGATGTATGAGAGAAATGCTAAAGTCTTATCTATAGGAATTTACGTGGCTTGAAAGACAATGTTTTCAATGGTATTTGCGATACAATTGCCAGCCAATACCGTTTTAATTGTTATTATAATTTAATTGCTAGAGTTTTACAATGTTTACAATTTTTAATTGTTTAAAAATTTTTAACAGTTATTTTTTTATTTTATCTTGGAGAGGGATTAGCTTTACTAGTGTAACTTTGGGATGAATGATCTTTACTTGGTAAAATGGGAGGGACTATCTTTACTTGATCCCTAACTTTTATGTAAATTACTTAATAAGATAGTTAAAAAAGGGATAGCATACTTTAGAAAGTTGTAACTTGTTCAGTGATAGTCACCATTTTTTCGGGCAATGTAAATTGTCCCTGACAAATCCGGCAGAATTTCTGGAGCATGTAACTGGGCAATACATACAATGACCTAGATGTAGTTTACTTAGATTTTAGTAAGGTTTTTGATAAAGTCTTTCAAAGGAGACTAGTGCATAAATTGAGAATGTATAGAGTTTTTGTAATTATTTTAAATTGGCTGGTATACTTGCTGAAGAGTAATAGGTAGAGGGCCCTTTATTATTCTAGCTGATGATACAAACTTAGCAGCTAGTGTGGGGAAAATGGAGTGAATTTTCACAATTGAAATTGAATTAAATAAACTAGGTGCATGGGATCATAAGTGAGGGATGATATTCAACTATCAAAGGTGAAAATTTGTTCACATGGGAAACAATAATAGAGAATTTAGTTATGAATTGACGGTTGCTGGTGGAACACCGCTGAAGGTGTGGAATTCACATGTAGTAATAGATCGGTCATTGAAGTTATCTAAGCAGTGTTTAGAGACTAGAAAGAAGGAAAATAAGGAAAGTAGGCTTTATCAGTAGAAATGGTACAAAGTTATCAAAGGAAAGATGTTAGTCTCAAGTTCTATCTTGTATGTTAAATCACACCACGAATCACAGGCATGATATCGATATTCTGGAGGCAGTACGTAGAAGAGCAACAAAAATAATACCTTCGTTAAGACACTTTGATTATATTGCTAGGTTTAAGGCATTAAACATATTTTCATTTAAAAGGAGATGGGATAAGTAGAGATATGATCCATATTTTAAAATGTATAAGTGGATTGATAAGTTGTGAAATAGGAGAAGTGGAAACTGTTTGAAATTTTTTTAAAATCTAGATGCAGGCTGACTTGAGTAGATATTAGTTCAGTAATAAATAAAGTTCTGGATTCTTGGAATGAATTGGACGAGCATGTTGTAAATGTTTCAAGTTTGTAAATATTCGAAGAAAAGGTAAACAAGTATATAATACAAGAACATATATAAAGAACTAGATTTTTCAGATTATATGCGTTTTAATAATTCATGTCTGCTTGTTGTCTTGTACTATAAATTCAATAGGACAAGCCAACTGATTATGGCTGATAATGCCACTCAATGGATGCAGATTATACCATAGGATTTTTCAGACAATTGTTCCAATGTAAAATTCAATACACATACACTCACCCCCCCATATATATATATATATATATATATATATATATATATATATATATATATATATATATATATATATATATATATATATATATATATATAAATATATATATATATAATATATATATATATATATATATATATATATATATATATATATATATATATATATATATATATATATATATATATATATATATATATATACATATATATTTATATATTTATATATCACACGTTAGTAGAATCAGTCTATTACATTGCAGGCTTGTTTAAGTATTTAATACCATCTTTAACTGTACAATGGATGGGGGAAGGGTAACAGGGAAGGGAAGGAGCAATAAAGAAAAGCATAGATTAGAGAACTGGAAATATTTGAAGCCAGTTTTATTGGAGAGAATTTTGAACAATTGTTGAATTCTAATAAGCTTTCAGACATATTTTGCATTTGGGAATTTTTGTAATTAATATTAGCTCAAATATACTTCTGTTGAAATAATTATCAGACTTATAGGAGTCCTGTATAGTAATAAACTGATTTTACTAAAGCGTACTTTTTATATCTCGAAATAAATTAACGTTATTGGGAATTTATATATATATATATATATATATATATATATATATATATATATATATATATAGAGAGAGAGAGAGAGAGAGGAGAGAGAGAGAAAGAGAAAGAGAGGGAGAGGAGAGAGAGAGTAACAACAAGGAGTAACAACAAGGAAAGAAGGTACCATAGAAGACCTTACGGTCCATTCAATGAAGGTACCTTTGGACTAGCAGTCGAGCGGGCACATCTCTGCTCAAATGCTTTACGTCCTTTCACTGCCATTTTTCAAGACCCTGTCTAGACTTGACTTAAACTGGTCAACAGATTCACTGTTGACAACTTCCACTGGAAGTGCGTTCCAACTACCGCAGATACTGTACGTGAAAAACTTTCCACACAGATCACGGTTGTAACGCTTCAGTTCAAGTTTAAAGCTGTCATTTCTTGTTCTGCTCTCAACAAGTGTGAAAATATCCCCGTAGTCAACATTGTCGAACCCTCAAAGTATTTTGAAAATCTCGATGAGCTGACCACGCAGTCTACGGGTTTCCAACGAGAACAGATCTAATTCCCTTAATCTATGTTCATAACTTTTATGTCTGATAGAGGGAATCAGTTTGGTTGCCCTGGCTTTTACGCGTTCCAATCTCACGATGTCCTTTCAAAATGAAGGACTCCAAAATTGTACGGCATACTACAGGTGCGGTCGGACAAGTGAGTTGTACAAACACAGTACAATCTTCTTGTTTCGATATCCAAACTGGTGCTTTATATAGCCTAGCATCCTTTGGGCCTTTTTCTCCGCCTCAATGCACTGTTTCGAGAACTTGAGGTCACTAGTGATTGTTACACCCAAGTCCTTCTCAGTGTCGGGGGATTCAATAGCAGTGCCCTGAAGGATATACTGAGATTGGTGGTTTCTGTGGCCGATATGTATCACTTTGCATTTGTTCACATTAAAAGGCATTTGTCACGTGTCCGACCACTCCCCAATCTTCCGAAGATCTTCCTGCAGGCGGACAGTATTTTTATCCTTTGCAACGTTCATACTAAGATTGGTATCGTCGGCAAATTTGGAAATCTTGGAAACCATGTCACCACCCATTTCGTTGACGTAGATGATGAATAGTAGTGGTCCCAGGACAGAACCTTGAGGCACCCCGCTAGTAACGGGCACCAACTTAGAAGCCTGTTCATTCACCACCACCCGTTTGACGGTTGGCTACGGTCTCCTTTCTTGAAGATACGAGTCACCTCCGCTTCACGACAGTCTCTAGGAAGGCATCCGGTCCGAATTGACATGTTGAAGATTGCGCTCAGGTGTCATGACACTTGCTTACGCACTTCTTTTAACACTCTAGGTAGAAACCCATCCAGGCCAGGTGACTTATTCGTCATTAGGTCAGTGATCTTCTTTTTTATTCCCCCTTCGGTAAAATCCATATCCTTCAGCTTTTACCCCGAGTAGGAATCCATTGGCTGGGGTATGGGACCACACTCTTCAGTAAGCACTGAACTGAAGTAGTCGTTAAGGAGGTTAGCATTTTCTGCATCTAAATGCTTTAATGCCCCCTCCTCATTTCTCAAAGGGCCAATCGTTCGATGGATTGGTTTACGGCTGTTCACATATCCAAAAAACTCCTTGGGATTCTCTTTACAGAGTCTCGCCACTCGGAGTTCCTCAGACCGCTTAGCCGCCCTTATGCTGGACTTCACTTTCCTGGCTAGCCTCCGGTAGAGAGAGAGAGTGTGTGCGTGTTATACAGCCCTTAAAATGTACTTAAACTATGACTAAGTAGAACTAATTATATATATATTTTTAGGGGAAATTAATGGCCGATAGTTTTCGGACACATGGAATTTTTCTTCTTCCTTGGGTATGGCTATGGAAATGTTGAGTAGGTTTACATGAATGTGTCCGATATGAGAGACGATCCTGTGCATAAACGGCCAAGATATCTTTCTCCAGGAGATACGCACAACATTGCTTCGAAGAAGCGGGTTCCGGCTCTCTGCAATTGACTCACTTTGCCACACACGACTTAGGCTTATCGTGTGCAGCCTTGGACCAACTTGCACAGACATCGGGTAACCCCGCCTTGCAGGTTTATAAGGATTAAATTTGTATGGCCCCAGAGGTGGCAGTAGTAGCAACCCCGTAGCAGTGGAAAGAATATATTCATGCAGTAGCAATCCCAACCGGCACGCATCGATTCAGTTAGCATGTCACAGTTCAACGTGACGAAGAATATAGTGTAGGGACTCGAGGCCCCTATCTGTTTTCTCATCACACGTTCGACCTATGACGATCCAAGGTGATGTTATCTATGGAGCATTCCATGAGATCCCTCGAATAAAATACTCCTTTCACAAAATTCGTGGTAGAGTGAGGCATCAGACTCACCGGAGAGCCATTAATTGTCTGAAGGACACTAATCATGGCCGCCTCGGAGGGTGGTCCGACGATTCCACCAGAATGCCCCCTTCGAAGAAACGGGTCACCTTCGTCCCTCTACCAATTAGGCTAGTTAGTACTCTCTTTTGATGGATTGGGTTACCCTTGGCCAAAATGCTGCAATCAATGCAGACAATAACGAGAAATATTTGATCCCAGCGGAGTCAAAAATGCGATGTAATCTCTGAATGAGGTGCCACGACGTTATCAAGGCTTTGCTCACCGCACTTTTGACTTTGGTCTTTGTCTTGAATCCCCCACCAGGGCAAGAACCGAGGCCGAACGTGCTGATCTTGCCCTGGTTGCTTGCCAAAATGGCAGAGGACCCGTGCGCCCCCGCAATCTCCCGGAGGGTTAGAGACCCTTAGTCCTCTTAGTTTTGTTTTTACTTTTTTGGAGAGGAGGATGGCGAATGAACCCGCTTCTCTCCACCGCCGGAATGTGCCCTTAAGCCAGATAGACTAGCCTCAGCAAGAACCTTCTCTGAAATGGAAAACATCTTGGCGGCCAAAGAGGCACCTGCCAGGGGATGAGCTCCCTCCTCTCTTTGTGAGTCTTTAGGGTCACGATCCGTCTGAGAAAAAGCTTGCACAGGGACGGACTCGGTTTCTGTGCTTGGTACAGAGCCCGTGTTTGCCCCCTGGAAAGTTCCTCACGTAGGAGACTGGGTCACGTCAGGAACTATGTCCCTCTCAGGGGGGCCTTGATGTGCCCATTCCCCCAAGACGTCACGGATACCATTCGATGTACCTTTTGACTCGTCTTCGGACTTTGAACCGTCCTCCATCGGGGAAGAAAGGGTGGTAGGTACGCCAGCCCCCTGTAAACTCAGAATAAACGAGTACAGGACATTAAAGAGCACTGACCGACGGGTCATGCTATCCCTTGCCCACCTAGAGGGTTGGCGCTCTCGAGCCGTTTCCACCGGGAGTGGTTAATATTCAGCTGCCTGTTTGCTTTTTTGCCAATACCCTGTGAAAGCTGAGGAGTAACTGTTGCTGGAAAGCGGGAGTCACCCAAGAGCGCCTCCAGATAAGAAGATGAGGGGGAGGCCACCGCACCCGTAGGCCTAGGAGAAGATTGAACGTCCTCTCTTGGAGAAGAAGTTTGGTTGTTCCATTGAGAAAGCACAGGGAGGAAGGCCCTTTTCTTCCATGGAGCTGACCAAGACTGGCTCCGACGATGTTACAGGGAAAGTGAGTGTGGTATTAATAATAATCATTAGGCATGGTGACCTTATGATTCTGATGGGATGCAAACGCAAATCATCCCGCAAAGTAGCCTGCTCTGCGAGGGGTGAATACGGGGTGGGAAGAGACAGCTGCCGCCATTTGAGACCACTCCTTCCGCCCAGTGGCCAGGCAGCCCATTAGCATGGAGGCTCCATCTTAGGCTCAGCGTATAATTAATAGTGCATGAAAATAAGGAGAAAGGGTATGTGAGGAAGGTGAGGGTAGGGGTGAGGCAGGTTGTTAAAAACCCACTAACTTAAACCGGAGCTCAGGGTGAGTGGGAGTTGTCCCTTCTCAAGCCCCGATCCAGGATGTTTTGGCGAAATTAGAGGCGGACCAGAGAAAGATGTGGAACAGGTTATGGGGAAACTGAGGAAGCCAGGTAAAAAGACAGGGTGTCAGAAAGAAAGAGAAGAGGCTGAGCTTGGGCCTGATGGGGTGCTGAGTTCCCTCAGCACAGCGGCCAGGAAAACACATCGCCATGCCCCTAACTGGGAGATGTTCTTACCGCATCAAGTATCCTGAAGTTTTCGAGTTGACATGGACAGAGTTTTGAGACATATATTTCTATTTTTCATTCTGTTTTCAAATTTACGTGATAGTACTAATTATTCTAATATTTAAATTATTGCATATTTATTATAAAGTCATAAATTTACAAAAAGGAGAAGAAAATGTATTCCTTAGCGTAATCTAAATTGCGCTCGGGTCCTGTTCTTGTAAGACTAGAGGAGGTGAGTTTCGCTCTCTGGAGCATTGCTAATCGATTAAAAGATTCTAATGATGAAAATTGGAGTTGAATGAAGGATGATGTGTAAATATAATCTATTTCGAAATATTTTTTATAAAAATAATTGTTTGAATCTTTTCTAATTTCCAAAATGTTTTTTGCCAAGAAATTTGGACAACTATTGTTTCTATGCTTCAAAGTGCCCTGAAATGCGAGCAGATAGTTGGTATAAGGGTATTTCATCAATGGACACTATTTCTAGAATCATGAATGACTTTAAAAGAATGGGTACACTCCTCTGAAGAAGTCTTCTGACGAACAAGTGCTTCAAATGAGTGCCAAGATCTCCTTCTGTTAAAGGACAGCTCAAGGGTCGGGTTACCTCCAGTACCAAACTTGCTCATAATTGAAAAAATGCAGGTGTAAACTTTTTAGCATGCATAATCAGGCGGAGATATTTTGCTTAGATTTCAAGTCAAGATAGGCTGTGAGAAAGCCTCATCTCACTGAGAAGCATCTTAGGGAACGGCTCTCCTTTTATCGAAAATAAAAGAATGGACTATTGAAAGGTTAGACAACGTGATATGTTTTGTCTAATGACTCTCCTCTCCGATTGTTCGGAAATTCTCGAAGATACCTGTTAGGAGAAGAAAAGTGGAGAGCTATCTCTATTCCTGTGGCGTGCCTACGGTGAAGCTTCGAGACAATCTCAATGTCTTTGGCTTCTTCTGATCTAACGGACCTAAATAAATAAGTCTAGCCCAAGACCACTATAATTAACTCAAAAACGGTACCAAAACGTGCTTCATCGGTACCATTTCCCAGCAGTTTACGACCATGATATCGCAACCTATCACAAAGCAAAATCATTGACAAAGTAAATAACATCGAACATTTTGGACCTTTTCCCTGGAATTCGTCAGATTTTAACCTAATCGAAAATTTGTGCGTGATAATCAAACTGGCAGGTGAGATACAAAAGCCATTTAATTGTGAGCAGTTGCAGATGCATATTTAACAAAAATGAACCAATATTAGTAGAGATATTATAAATTTAGTCACCAGATTGGCAAATCGAATTGAAACAGATCTGAAGAAAAAGCGTAGCATCATTGTAAAGTTTCACTGCGCGCATCAATTGAGTGTATTTATTAATAAAATGAATTTGGGCTATAATTTTTTTATATTTCACCTTCAAATTATAGTAAAAAAATACTAAACAGAATTAAAAGAGTGGCTCTATGGGTATATTTCTCTCATACAACTTTCCCCTCAACTTCCATATAAGCGAGGAACTGACGAAGTTTGTTATTTTTAGATTTTTTTTTTGTGTGTACAATGGGAGTTGAATCTTCTTTTTCGTGAAAACATTTGAGCTGTAGATTCGAATATAATAAGTTGACCACCTGATACGGGTTGCAAGGTTTGTTCATATTTCTTATTTTTTGCCATTTTAAAGGAGTAATAAAAACAAACCACTCGATCATTCATGATACAATCTGGTTCTAAGAATAATCTTAAAAATAATTAATTTCCTTAAACCTAAGAAACTTACGTGATACGGTCCAAGATTTTCTACAACACAGGCGAGCCTCGCTGTATCCCCAAGGCTGACAGTTGTGTTCTGTATTGGGGCAGCAAAAAATGGCGTGTCTGAAAGAGAGGAATAAATTATGAAGTAATTTATTAATTACGCCATTCTCGCCTCAATTTTGGCGGTACTCGGGGAAAATCATTGCATGCAATTGCTATAAGACAATTTAATGAGACAAAGAGTTTTGTCTGTTTTCTAAGCGAGTTATGAAAAATGAGCAGAAGCAGATTCATTAATCCTTTAGCGCCCAAATATCCCAAGTGGGATACTTAATTGCACTATTTTTAAATGACCGCTAAAAGTTTGTAATGCTCAGATGGTTGATTTTCTGTTCTCTGGGCAAAAAAAAACCTCATCGTCTTTCAAATCCAACCAATCAGGTTTCAGTAATGTTACCCGCCTTGCGGCACTAGAGCACAAAATTTACCAATCTTGTGTAAATGCTGAAAAGGCTAACATTTCATGTGAATTGTTCCTAGATTCGATCTTCTTACGCCAATACCAATGAAGGTAAGTTTATTATTACTTAACCTAACCTAACCTAACTACACAAAAACGAAGAATTTGTAAAAATACACAGGAATAAAAATATTAAGTATTTGCCTGTATTTTAACATCCTAAGGTCATTATCAGAAATTCTTAAGGGAAGGCAAAATGTTGACTAGACCCAAGGGAAATATGATTAAAAAGAATATTGCTAAGAATTAGTAGGGTTTGCTCCATCGTTAGCATTAAATAAAGTGAGCTAAATGTATTGTCATTCCATCACCTCAAGTATTAATTTAGAATATACACTAGGCAGATATTAGCATCTTTGGTGATGATTTGGCGGGAAATTTAGAAAAAAATAAAACTGTTGTTCTTTTATTAAATGATCTCCATAAAGAATATTGTTTCCTTATAGTAGCAACAGATATGATAAGGTCCACTCGTCAGCTTTATGATCCATGTTTAGACTTTTTAACTAATTCTCTGACATCATATCGAAAGGAAATAAAAAATAGTTTATGTGAAATGTGAAAAAAAACATGATCGGAATAAATTAATATTGTACATAGGAAAGTTCTTGCTTTGAAAAACAGTTATAGAAGAGGAATAGAGGAAGTTATAGTTGACGTGAGCAATTCACAATATATATTTATTTCATCATCAAATTTCCAATCAATTTATAGCTAAATCAGGTGTGTCGTCTTTTTCCTTTCTAACTCCATCTTCTTTTAGTACATCATTCAATCTTTCTTTATCCAACATCCCTCGCCTATAGTGTGTGTGTATTTATTTTTTATCTCTCTCTCTCTCTCTCTATCTCTTTCTCGTGTTCACTTGTGACCTGTGGAAAAGGTAGAATCAAGCCGCTGGGGATTTTTACTTACAAAGAAACCTAAGGGCGAAGTCCTTCTACTCAATGTAGTTTCCTTTTTGGCTCTTTGGTCTACTTGGCTATTTTCACTTCCTCTACCTTCATGATTTTCTTCACCAAACTTGAATAAGTCGTCCACCTGGCAAAGCTGGTACACATAGCACACATTTACATATATTAACGCGCAGTAAATGCATTTTAGATACCTACAGAGGTGCTAATAAAAGCTCTAAAAATAATTTTGTGTTTACGCACAAATATTTGCGTGCGTGCATTAAAATATCTTGAAAGTTTAACTTTTTTCCTATCGTACATTTTAATCAATAGATGAACGGAGCCTCGACTTCTCCAAGCAAAATTAAATTGAAAGGCAATTTTATCTTTTCTTTCATCATTATTGAGGCTTAATTGGCGAATCTTTGCCCATTTGAATAGTTATTCAAGGCTATTGATGAAAATTAGAGCAATTGGAGTGAGGGGTAACATACTTAAATGGATTAGAAACTGGCTATCAAATCGTTCAAAGCGGGTTGTTGCAAATGGCGCGTGTTCAGACTGGGCCCCAGTCACCAGCGGGGTACCACAGGGGTCAGTCCTGGGTGGCCCATTATTATTTATTGTTTACATTAATGACTTGGATAATGGAGTGTTTAGTAGGATTTCTAAATTTACAGATGACCCAAAGCTAGGGAGCCGTGCCCTTGTGAGATTCGATGTAGAGCAAATGCAAAGGGACCTTAATAAAATTGTTGAATGGGCGGATAAATGGCAAATTGGCTTCAACATAGGTAAATGCAAGGTCATGCATTTAGAATGTCATAACTTAAAAGTAGAATACCATATGAAAAACCAAATTCTCGAATCCGTTAACTTAAAAAAAGACCTGGGGTTTTGAATCTCGCAGGACCTTTAAGTATCAAAGCAATGAGCAGAAGCTTGTAAAAAAACAAAACGAATGCTAGGATATATTGCTCGGAATTTTACTTTCAAATCGAAAGATATAATCGTGCCATTATACAAATCACTCGGGCGCCAACACCTCGAATACGCGGTGCAATTTTGGTGTCCCTCCCTAAATGAGGATATAGCGCAGTTAGAAAGAGTGCAACATCGAGCTACGAAACTAGTTCCTGGAATCCGAAACAAACTGTAGGAAAATAGACTCCGCTCATTAAACCTACTATCACTTGGAAGTAGACGATTATGTGGACAATTGATCAAGGTATTCCAAATCTTGAAAGGATTTACTAATATTGATTACAGACTATTGTTTAAGATGGACGAAAGGGCCAATACAAGCCAAGACGGTTTCAAATGAGTGAACAAGCGATTTAACTCTACTATAGCTCAAATTTAATTCACGTTTAAAATCACGCAAACGTGAAATGGCTTTCCCAACCGTGTAGTTGAAAGCACGTCAGTAGAGTCAGTTAATATGTTCAAAAACCCACTTGATGAGTACTTCAATAGTGTAAATATAACGTAGTAGGAGCACAGATTAGAACGTTATATATTATAACTAGTTGAGGATTAAAATGAAATGATGAATAGAAAGATGCCAGCCACGCCACCATGCATTGAGTGAATATGAATTCCCCTTTTCTTTTATGTCTGTCCTATAAGTATATTATTTTCATCACTAGCAGGCGAAGCCTGGGGGAGAAGAGAGTACTATCCTATCACGCCCCTTCCCCCACCTCCCTGATTCGAAAAAGCGTGTTCATGTATTTGAGGGATATCTGAACCTGCATGTTAAGCGTACACATGTAGATAAGTGTGTACCGTAGAGTTGAAATAGTTAACAAAAAAATATAAAAAAACAGCATGAAAAAAGAAAAAAAGCATGATACACTAACGTTAGAATGTGTAAGCGGACTGGCCTAGAGCGGATCTTAGGGTCTTTGCTGGTTCTTGTTTTTGTAGTTCTGTAGTTCATAGAGGCTCTCTACTGACAGGCACTTAGCAACCCTCCAATTATTTTGTCCAACCCGTAATCAGGAAGCTGTATGAATAAATTTCGGGAAGCATCGAAGCTGTTCAGAAAGCAAAAGGCTCACCCAAACACTGTATCAAATAAATATTTATTGAATTTAACACGTGTTCCAATTATTTTGTCCAACCCGTGCGAGTTGAATAAAATAATTGGAGTTGATATTCCAAAATATTCAGATATTCGTTACTGTTTATCCTACCATGCACGGCAACGATTTGACCAAGAGAATTTCAAGATCTGGCTGCCCAATCCATCACTGACCCTCCTCCGTGCTTCACTGTAGGAAGAAGGCAATCAGGAGTAAAAGTTTCCCCGGGCTGACTCCACACATAAACTCGCCCTGCAGTGGAGAAAAGAGAATACCTGGACTCGTCGGAGAATATTACTTGCTTCCATTGGTCTGTTGACCAGCTTTTGTGATCTCTACACCAGTTCAGCCTTTTCTAAATGTTTTGATGAGAAAGCAGAGGTTTCTTGATGGCGGCTCTTCCATGATATCCGGCTTTATTGAGCTTACAGCTGACAGTTTTGGTCTAAACTGGGCTAGTGAGATGTTGATTCAACTTTGCCGTCACTTTAGGGGCAGTTGTCAGGGGACTTTTCATCACAATGCGTTTTAACACTCTTTGGGCTCTTTCAGCGAGCTTGGAAGTCCTGCCAGAATTACTTCTCCTGCATGGGGATTTTTCCTTGCTTCTTGAATTCTTTCATGGTCCTTGATATGGTAGCGCTCGAAAAACCAAGGAGTTTAGCTGTTCTGCTGACGAAAGTTCCTGCAATTCGAGCTCCAACAATTTGCCTTATTTCAAACTCAGTGAGGTCACTCATCTTATCATTTATACCACGATCTGAAAAATAAATAAAATAATAATTAAAGCTGATAAATAAAACTATGTATCTACAATTAAAACAAAATACACACAATGAAATTTGGATGGATATTCGTCATATAGTGGCCCATTGAAATATTGGTGTTAAATTTCTACTGGTTCAATTATTTTTGTCCAACCCCTATATATGGCATTTCAACAACTATTGATTAATTATAAGTTTCGGAATAAAAGTTATTAAACAGAAGGAACTTCTTATTCAATCGCGTAATTGTTAACAATCAAAATGGTTTTGAAATTCATGAAGTTAAGTGGATGGTAATACTTGTTGAGTTGATAGAAATCGGTAACTTTGTTAACAATCTTGTAATTGTTAACACTAAAAATAAATTGGGAGCACAATTCATAGAGTCATCTGGATGCTAATATATTGTAACAGTTAGTATCAAATCGATAATTAGTAAAGAGCGGTGTATTTCCAATCAAAATAAATTTGAAGCGAAAGTTATCTATTGAAGTGGATCGTAATGAACGGTTGTGGCTAGTAGAAATTCAATAAATTTGTACATATACAATCGTGTAATCGTCAATAATCAAATTGAATTGGTACTGAGAGTGATCAAGTGAAGTGGCTGGTAATAAATGGTAGCATTTGATAGCTATTCGTTGAATTGTATACCATCGTGCAATTGTTAACAATCAAAATAAAGTGATAGCGAATTTCAATAAGTGAAGTGAATGCTAATAAATGGTAGTAATTGGTTAACTTTGTATACAATCTTGTAATTGTTACAAATAAAAAAACATCCAGGCAAACTTTATTGAGAGAATTGATGGTAATAATAGGTATCATTGAGTAGCATTAAGTTAACTTTGAATATAACCTTGTATTTGTGAACAATAATTAATTAGTAGCGAATTTCGTCAAGTGATGGGGATGATAATAAAATGTAGCAGTTTGTAGCAATGCTGTAGCTTTATAAACAATCATGTAATAGTTTTCAAGCATATTAAATTGGTACCGAAAATCATCAAATCACGTGAATGGTAAGAAAGGGCTGCAGTTGGTAGCAATCCGGTAACTTTGTATAAAATTGTGTAATTGTTAAAAATCAAAATCAATTGGTAACAAATTTCATTCAGTGAACTGGATGGTCATAAACGGCCGGAGTTGGTAGCAATTCGGTAACTTGGTATACATTCGTGTAGTTTTTTATCAATCAAAATAAATTGGTAGCGAAAGTCATACTGTGAAGTGGATAGTAATATACGGTAGCACTAGGTAGCAATTCGGTCACTTTTTGAATGATAGGTTAATTGTTAAAAAATTGAAGTGAATTGTAATAACGGTATAAAAGGACGGCCGAAAATCCGTTTTACTGCGTACAGCTGAAGAACTTTGGATACAGCACTTTTTACTTGTTTTAGTGTCTGATTGACTTTTGAGCGCTGCTGCAGAAATGAGCCTATTCTGGAAGTCTTAAGGTGAACCCAGATTTATCCTTCAAAAGAGAGCCATATTTTTTTGTACGTCGAAGTTCATAATTCAATGAGGGCTTAAGCGCCTCACTGCTCCCATCCATCGCTCTGCGTGTGAACCCACTCGGATGTCTGCCATTCATTGATTTCGTCTTAACTATGTCAGCCACTTGGTTTGGCATAATTAAGGACTTATGTGAACACTGGTTTGAGGCCTAGCCCACAGCAGAAGCATAAGTCAGAAATCGTCTCGATACTGGGGCATAACTGCGAGTCCCGGACGGAGGAGGAATCCTCATCGCCCGGGGGACCCGGCCAGAATCATAGAGGGAGTTACACCCGTCTCTATGTAGTTGGATGCAGTTATGGCGTATGTACCCGTGAGGGGGTGGCAAAAACTTAGCGGTCGTTGATTCGGCCGCTATGCATTAAGTCCACCAAGCTCAACCCTCTGAGGTCCCCACCGAGACCCACCCATCAAATTATCATCCCTCATACTGGCAGCATACGAGAGGGAGAGCAACAGGAGAAATGGACGGGGGCGTTCCTCTCAAATTACTTGGAACCCGTTACCAACCCCACTCACACCATCCTATACCTCCTTTACCACACCCTAACTTTTTTCACATATCAAAAACAAATTTAATTACACTTGATTTCAGAGAAAGAAGGAATAAGAAGAGCAGCAAGACCATGGAGGCCCTCACTAAGAGGGTCCCCTTAAGGACCATCGCCGGAATGAAGACCCCAACGAAGAAGGACCTATGTGGAACCCTCTACATACAACTCAAGGTGGCACTGGTGAAACTAATTGAAGTTTCGTCAGGCTTCATCGCCATGTGTCCTGAAACCAGAGACGTAGACCAGCTCCTTTCAGAAGAGGGAGCGAGGGTATTGAAGGAGACCGGACTAGAAGCACCCCCCCCCCACACCCAGGTGGCAGCAAATAGAAGCGTCATCTGCCGCAAAGTCGAAAGCTGGGTAGGCGAGCATAGCACAGAAGAGCTAAAAGAGGAGATTACGAAGAGCAACCAATGGGCACAAGTTCGCGAAATCATCAAATTCCGCGAACATACCCACGTATTCAAGATTACATTCGCAACCACGGACATGGCGAGAAAGGCTACCCAAAATGGTATTCTCGTGTTTAACATGAGAATTCCGGGCGAGAATATACAGCAGGAAAAGTTCAGTAGCATACAGATGTGCTTTGTATGCTAAAAACTTGAAGCCCATACCTCCACCACCTGCCCAGACAAGAACAAGCTGTGGTGCAGTGAGTGCGCCACGGAAGGGCACCGTTTTGACAAGTGCGAAAGCAACACCAAAATGTGCCTTAACTGCAAGGGGGAACATAGGACGATGGCTCTTAATTGCCCCAAGCGCAGAGAGATTATTAGAAGGAAAGAAGAAGAAGACAGAAAAGCAAAGGAGACGACGTACGCGAGCGCCGCAAAAAAGAACACAGTGACGAACACTGCACCAGGACCTGCACCTTTTAGCGTATCAGGAGATCTGAGCGCTAAAATATTGATCTGCATAACCCATGCAAATGTGGCAAATGCAGTGAAGCCTGGTTGTTATAACCAGGTGCTCAATGCGCTCCTGAAAGCGAAAAACCTCCCGGCAGTAACCATGCCAGAAGACCCCGAGTGTTCGCAAGCCTTTAAGAACTCCATAATCCAAAATAAAAGCACCAAATCCGGTTTGGAGGAGATGATTGGTGCACCATCAGAGGAGGAAACCGAAGAAGAGGAAGAAGAAGAGGAAGAAGAAGAGGAAAAGGCTGGAAGTGAGGATGGATCATCCTCATCTGACAGCGAAGAGGGCCCCTGCACTCGCACGCGGGCAACCAAAAGCAGGTCAAAGACCCCCAGTTCTCCCCCGAAAAAAGAAAACCCTGGGCCGAGTAAAATCGCCTAACCAGCCCCCAGACTAAAAAAGGGGAAGAAGAAACATAGGTAAAGCAACTCATCATGCTACGTAACGGACTGAAAATAATGGAAATCAACACCAACGGCTGGACGACGAAAAGAATTCTTTACGGAAATGTATTCAGAGAAATTGATGCAGACATCATACTGATCTCAGAGCACGGGATCGACACGCGTAATACAGAAATGAAAATCTGGAACTACGATGTGTTGATCACGAACTTTTCGCAAGAGCGGTACGATGGCGCCGCTATTGCAATAAAGAAAGGGATCAAATACAAGCAGATAAGAAACTTAGAAGAATCCTACCTCGCGATTGAGGTCGAGCTCGACTTAGGAAAGTTGGTCATTGCAACCGGATATCAACCGCCAAGGAGAGATGTGTTGCCTATTCACACTCTCACTGGCCTATTTGGCAGAAGAGCCCCCACCATACTAATGGGGGACCTAAACGTCAGATGCCGAGAATCCGGTTACAGGGCCTTCAACGGAATAGGGAGAAGCCTGGACCTGTTGCTGGACAGAAATATTGCCCAGCGGATAGGCCTTGACTTCCCCACCTATGTCAGAGAATGATGTGCCACAAAGCCAGACATCTGTCTGGTGAATCGTCAGCTACCGTTCAATTACTACATGGAACCAGTCCAGGTTCCATGCAGAGATCATATAGGGATCCTGCTCACAACCAATAGGAACCCTATACAAGTCCCAGCAGTAGTCAGGAAGAACTACAGACGAGCAGACTGGGCACGGTATGCACACCTTCTCGAGGCCTACGATCCGCCCAACCTGGACGAGGTAATACTCGAGGAGATTGACGAGGCACTCGATGACCTCAATAACCAAATCATCGACGCAGATAGGGCTTGTATCCCTCATTCCTCATATAGGACCATCTCAACCTACGAGTGGACCGAATATATGAAGGAACTATACCGTGAACTGAAGATAATGAAAGAACACAACATCGTGAATGCATCAGTACACTCGATGCAAAGAAGTAAAGAAATCAAAGAAGAATTGAACCAGTTGATCCTCGAACAACAAAACAGAAGATGGGAGGATGCGATCGAGAGCATCGATCACGAAGCAACTCCCAAAGAATTTTGGAAGAAGATCCGAATTCTTAAAGGATCAACTGAAAAGAAGCACAAGATCGAGCTACAGAAAGAAAATGGAAACATCGAAGAAGAGGAAGAAAAAGTTGAAGAGATATTCCGAAGTTATTGGGAAAAAATCTTCAGTATAACTGAAGAAGAAAACGAAGACTATGACCTAGAGTTCGAAAGCAACATCATCGACAAGCTTAACGAAGAAATAGAAAAGACGCACCCTCATCACCAGGTGGATAGGCAGCGCGACGGAGCCGCCGAGATTACAGAAGAAGAACTACTCGGCGCGCTTCGCTCATTCCAACAAAAAGCCCCAGGACAATCGGGGCTTACAAAGCTTAACTTTTAAAAGGCACCAGCCTGTGTCATCGAAGGAATGAGAAGAATATTCAACGCCTGCCTTAATACGGGGTACTTTCCTAGACGCTTATAAAACGGCAAAACGATTTTCTTGCCCAAGCCTGGAAAGAACCCCAAGTTGAAGGAGAGCTACCGACCAATTTCACTACTGGAATTTGGTGGGAAGCTCTTCGAGAAGATCCTCAACAAAAGACTGGTGTCTCACCTGGAAGATAACTCGCTCTACAACCCACACCAATTCGGGTTTAGGAGTAAGCAAAGTACGGAAATGGCGATTAACGTCATTACGGAAAAGCTAGCCCAAGCAAAACGGGAAAAGAGTTACGTGGACATTGTTTGTCGGGATTTATCAAAGGCGTTCGATAAGGTGTGGCAACGGGGAATGCAGTACAAGATCTTACGACTGGGACTAAGTGAAAGCTTAGAAAGAACTCTTTGTGACTATGTCATGGAGAGAGCGGCGTACATCAGTTTAGGGTGCACGGACGGGCCAAAGTTTCCACTCAATGCGGGCCTCCCGCAAGGGGGGTGCCTGTCTCCCACTCTCTACTTGATTTACACCGTGGATGTCCCAGTCCCTGTAAACCCCACTTGCCTCAACTTACAATTCGCCGATGATTTCACCCAGGTAATCACATGTCCATGGAGGAATGCGCCTATGCAAGCTCGCATGACGGCAGCAGAAATCGAAAACCTGAACACCTACGAGGCCCGGTGGAAAATCCGTACCAACCAGGATAAGTTCAAAGTAGTCCCCATAGGCAGGAGGCTACTTGATGACGTCAGGGTGGGGGATAGACGATATCCCTACACCAATGAATGCAACGTACTCGGCATAAAGTTCACCTCAACCGGGTACGCAAAGCACGTCCAAGAACGAATCACCAAGGCCACTGCTGCAGTCAAGACTGTGTACAGGTTCAGAAATCTTCGTCAAAGCAACAAAAAGAAGATCTATACTGCACTAGTTAGATCAACGTTGCTATACCCCGCTTCCACTCTCTCCTGTGCCTCAAAGACACAGAAGAAGAGACTACAAGTGGTGCAGAATAAATGCGTGTACCTAATCACAGGTACACGCAGAATGGAAAGAAGATCGCAAGATGAGCTGTACCGGGAGGCGGGGTTAACCCCCATTAACGTTGTCATCGAAGAACGGACAAGGAATATGCTGGAAAAGGTCAATCGTTTACTGGACGAAGATATCGTACAAATGATCGACCGAAACAGAAGAGAAGTATGTCGCGCCAGATTTCCAAGCTCCGCTAGGATTTTAGCTGGCGGAGCAAAAGTACCGTTCTACGCTAGATGAGTCAATTTACCCCAAACCAAGAAAAAATACCAATCATGAAACCAACCGATTTTGACAAAATTCACTGATATCGACAAAATTAACCAACTAAGACAAACTACCGAAGAAGGAAACCTACACAAGAAGACGAAAATCACCGAACAAGACTACAGGAAGAAACACTGTACACGAAATACACACACTACAAAATTACGAAGATACAAAAAGATACTAAATCAAACACAGTAAGTTAATATTAACGACTTACAAAAACAACAGCTAACGCGCATAGCATAACCAAAAATATTAGCAATAAAGACAAATGGCTTGAACGCCAAATTATATGTTGTATATATACCTGTATATATATATGTATAAAACAACCATAAAAACAACAACGAAACCACAAATCAAAAAAAAAATTTGAAAGCGATAGGCCTGATCACCAGGCTCTAGCATCACTTTGCACCCTACCACACTTCTTTCTCTTTTCACCACTGGTCTACTTTCCGCTATCTATTCACACACTTTCTTTCCCCTCACCTGCATACTCTCACATACACGATTCATTCATTCATTCAATAACGGTATCAAATGGTAGAAATTCGTTAAATTATATACAATGTTGCAAATGTTATTCATTAAAATAAATTGAGAGATGTGGGCACTAATAACTGTTAACAGTTTGTGTGAATTGTGTAATTTTGTATACAATCGTCTAATTGTTACCAATCAAAATAAATGGGTATACAGGTCATTTAGTGAAGAGGACGGTAATAAACGGTGCCAGTCGGTAGCAAAATGATAATTTGTATATAAATCATGTAAGTTTTATCATTCAAAATAAAATGGAGACGAAAGACATGAAAAGAAGTGTATGGTCATAAACGTTGGGATCGCTGTCATCGCCTTCTCAACGACTTGAGGAGTCATGGCATTCGAATTCTCCTTTTTCCGATGAAAAAATCTCCAAGGTGAATGAGGTCATCAACAAGCAGAACAACAATGACGTCTCCGAGGTCCGCTACCTGTCCTCAATCAAACAACCGGTCTCCGTAAGGATGGTCAGCGTTATGGCTTCGAATAGTGAAAGATGCTGCCGGTGTGTTTCGCGGCCTGTTACAGGCTCACCGTCGCCGATTACAGGGGCATCTTGGCAACGAATGTCCTGCTCTGAGTGGGAAAGATCACGAAGATTACGGATTACGTATTTCAGAAGGATGCTGCCCCGGCCACGTGGCCATTTTGTCCGAGTAGGCTGTCGCCAGATGGGCTCTTAAAATAATAATAATAATAAAAAAGAAAACAGCCACGCAGCCAAGACCGTGCAAAAGTATAAACTTCTGGTCGAAGAAATTTGGCCGATGCAGTCGCCCGACCTTAATCCCCTCAACTACAGCTTGTGGGCGCATATCGAGGGCAAGACTTGTAATGTCGGCCACAGCAATACGACAAGCTGGTCCTCTTTCAACCGCATCTGGGCCAGCATGAGGAAAGACTTTGTCCACAACGTGTGCACGGCCTTCGGGTCTCACTTGGAGCGTGTGCTTGCCGCCGAGGGCGGCCAAACTGATTAATATTACAATTTGATCACATATTTATATGTTAAAAAAATAAAACGTGTCTAACTACATCAAAACTATCATTGTGCTCTTTATTGAGAGCGTCGTAACGAGTGTTACAACACTTTTGTAATACACGGCAAGTGACGGAATTTACCGTAAATGAATTTACTAGAGTCAATTTACCGGTCTCCGCTTCTTCTGTTATCTCAGAAAGGCTGGATGATAGCCACACTGCAGCCTGGCTTTGTTGAATCTATACTAATTAGGATGGGATGGTTCAGACAGGTAAATAGCAGGTAACGGTGTCTTTTATGAGTGACTGAATAGAGCGATGTTTGGTGTGGCTTTGGATTTGTTTTTGGAAGGTGGTTTTTGGTTGTCGAGGTAGGAGATTTGACAGATTATCACTGGTTAGCACTAGTTTTGTTTCCTTAAATGTTTTTAGTGTTTCTAAGGTAGTTTTACGTCCTGATTATATAGTCCCCCCATCATAGCAGTATCCCATCTTTCTTGGTATCTTTTCTCCATTGCAGCAATTTTCTGATGGAACCGCTTACCATGCTCCTTACTTATTTCTCCAAATTTTCACGAAAATACTCCGAATGTGAATGCAAAAAGTGCATGTTTAGTGACATTCTATATGCTAAATTCTTATGACTTTCTAAGTTTTGCTACCAGCTGCTTGTACTTTGGGTCTTAAATTTTTACCAAGGCATCCAGTAACTATATTTCGAAATGCACAACAGGCTTCACTGTCGGCATCACTCATTGCATTCTCAAGTTGTACTGACTTCAGCATTTTCCTTACTTGCGGTCCTGTAAATATACCACCCTTAATTTGGCCTCAAATAGCTTTGGAAAGAGTAGAAAAATGTCTTGAAATGATTCTCCACCATGATCTAATGCTTTTACAAACTGTTTGACCAAACCAAGCTTTATATGAAGTGGAGGTAGCAAAACTTTGGCAGGCTCTACAAGAGGGTGTCTAATAACATTTAGTTTTCCTGGCTGCAAGTAATCTCAAGGGGGCCACTCAACATTCTGGTAATGTTCATAATCAGCTTTACTGTATCATAGACAAAGAAAACATGAATATTTGGTGTACCCACCCTGTAACCTGAGTAAGAAGGCAAGCATTTTAAAATCACCACCAACATTCCATTTAAACTTAATATAATTTATAATTTACCTTTTCGAGAAGCTTTTTTACATTGTCATTATCTTCCTTCATCTGTACCGAGTATACTATAGGCAGGGATAGATACTGATTCCCATTTTATGTAGTAAAACAGCTTTGAGGCTTTTTGTAGAACTATCTATGAAAAGTCGCCATTCTTCAGGGTTGTGGTCAATTTCAATAGCTGTAAACAAGAGATTAATATCTTTGCAGAAGCAGAGATCCTCACTTATATCAAAGTATACTTCAAATTCCTCATGGCGCTTCCTGTATACTGTTGATCTGCAGTCCTTCTCTAACAGATTCCATTCATTAAGTCTGGATGCCAAAAGCTCAGCTCTTGACTTAGTGAGACCCAAGTCCCTGATGAGATCATCCAGTTCATGTTGATTTGGAAAGTGTGGGCGGGTAGTCATTCTTGGCTCAAACATTTCATCCATTTCTTCATTGTCACAACCTTCCAACTCTCCTGATGAGACCTCCATCATACCCTCTAACTGGAAAAATATATATAAAAAGAGATGCATTTAATAGATGGAGCATAAATATGGATTGTTTGTGTAATCAAATTACAAGAAACCTTAGCTAGATGTTTTGAATATTTCAGTTATGATTCTGTTACAAAGAATATAGCTTACAATTTGTTAGTATTTAATTACATTTTCTGGCTGCCGTGGAACCAATAAAGTATCATCATATGGCACAGGTTCAATAGAGGATGAAATGTTGGGATATGGAAGGGATTTTCTTCCCTTAACTTTTCTGTACTTTGTTATGTCAATCATGCAAAAATAGCAATCATTTTGATGATTTTTTGGCTCTCGCCAAACTCTCGGCACAGGAAATGGCATTGCTTTTCTTGCACCTCTAAGCCATGAATCTAAATTTGATCGACAACTTTCACATATCACATGAGGGGCTCATGGTTTTTCTTAGTCACTCATAGTCATTCCAAAGTACACAGTCTATAAGCCATCCAGTACTTTACACCTTTCACATTTTTATGTGATACATGCTTAGGTCCAACATAGAAACCACACACAAAACAGAACGAATCTGGTGAATTTTTGCATCCTCTTGTAGCCCTAATCGAGAAAGTCAATTTTTATCATATAAAACTGAAAAAGAAAATAAATAAATTAGCAACAAATGTAAGTGTGATTTACCAGTACCCCATACATTTCTTTTATTAGCATAATTTTTTACATCTTCCAAACGGTCGATAGTAGAAAAAGAGTAAGGACATATTTAGAATCAGTGCAAAGTTTAGTATTATAAACACTCAAAAGAATAAAAGAAACCAAAGTTTGGTGAAAATTTGTTACCCAGTGAATTATCTCTAATTTAGTATGTTGGATGTTATTTTAATTTCCTTTTGGGGAGTGAATGTAATGTCATCTAGTGTAGTGGCTACTCTGGTTCTGTGGGAGCCGGGCAAGTGTTTAATTACCTTTCAAGTTAAGCTAATTCTTGCCCATGATAACTTAAGTTTCAGAGTGTAGGTGGCCTGCCTGTAGTAGTTGTGCAGCCTATGCTTAATTTTAGGACATTGTTCAGAAAGGTCTTGAGATTATTGAAGAATCTTTGAGAAAGTTTAAGGACCCAATCAGGACTTGAAAATACTATTACCGAACGTATGAATTGTTTGTATACTGCCGTTGTGGTTTCTTTGTTTGGTCTAAATGATTTGTTGGTGTGAATTAGTTTATTCTTGTTTGTGCCTCAATCTCTGAATGGCAGTAATATATTGAATGTCACGCCAAATATTTGGAGTGAGTGTATATGTGGTATAGAGATGTTGTTTAGGGTTAGGTGAGGTGTCTATTGGCAGCCCTATTTTTATCTTGTGAGAAGGGTAGCTATTGATTTGGTTAGGCCTATTTTGAGTTTGTAGTGATCCAGCGTGTAGTGTGTTGTGGCAGTTTTTGAGGAAATAAGTATCACTCCCTCTCGTTTGTTGCATCTTAAATTTATGTCGTTTGCGTATGAAGCTGTGTATTTCTAATGACTTAAGGTATATCACGCATGTAGTGGTCAAACAGGTTAGGAGAGTGTACGGATCTTTGGGGATACTCTTTGGGAAGTTTGTGATGCTTCAAATCTGGTCACCAAATCTCACATGGGCGTGTCCACTTGACAAATATTTGGCCAACAATCTTATTGTGTTATGTATGATTGTGTTGTATATTTGTTAGTGACCTTGTATCACAAAATGACATCGGAAGGCTTATTGGATCCTTACATTACTAGAAGTGTTCAGAGTGTCTGTGCTTTGTGAATGCCATTAAATATTCTTTGTGTGAGATGAGAAAGAAGAATTGTTGTGTTTAGTGGCCTAAAATAATGTTTTGAAATAGATGCTAAGTAAATTTGTATAGTGATGTGGTTTATGCCGAGACGTTTTAAGACTTTGAAAGTACAACAGAGAGTGATGGGATGTTGTGAATAAAGAAATGCAGTCATTTGGGTATAAGTTCTGAAATGATTCCACTATGTTTTCATGGATTTGGTGTTGTATTGTGTTGAGATCTTATATATGATAAATTATCTCTTGTGTGCGCGCATTTGGGAGTTGTGGTTTAGTGTATCTCGATGTCTGCTGAAGCCTTGAACCTTTGGTGTGATGTTGGCATTGTGTTTAACAGTTGATTTTAGGGAAGTATTTTTGTCATCATTTTGTATCATTATGTTAAAAGTGTGTCCATTGTTTAGCTCTGGGCTGGGTGTAAGGTTTAATAATTCTAACTGTAGTTGTGTCATTTTCAACTGGTTCCAGTTTTGCTCGTTTTTTATTTTGCATAGTTGTCTGTGTCCAACTGGTATCTTTTACCAATCGTGAGGATGTTTGGATGCAAAACAAATTTGTGCTTTTGAACCCATTTCACATGCAACTTTAAATCAGCTCTCAAACAATCCGTATTTTTTAAATCCACGTCACACTCCCCGGCAAATAAGGAGTAACGATAACTTTCCAGTCATATTATTCTTGCGTATCCTGGGATCTACAAGGTATTAGAGACATACTTCAAGGCTAGCTTATATTTACCCCTAAAGATGAAAGAATGGCAGACAAATGTTAAAAAATAATGTTATTTTTTCAGTCAAGATAAAAGGAAATGAAATAGGTACTATTGTTGATCCAAGGTCGATGAGGATATGAGTATGAAAATAAAGGTTGTTCAATAGCGTGAAGTGGTCTGTGTGATAGAACGGGTTGAGGCCGCGTTAATTTCAACCCCTATCCCATGTTATTTAAAAACCACGATGCTCCCACGTGCATCTTCGCTTTGAAGCTTGGCGCCTTATCGCAGCCACCTGAGATCAATGTTTAAACAAGGAGGTTTATCTTCTCCCCGTTCGCCCCCATACGCCGACCTCGCCAGATTGAGTTAGGCTTATGGGCAGATAAGGCATTGTCCCCAGGCTCGGCTGTGCATTCCCTCGAAGCTCCCACTCCATTGTCCCCCACGCCAAGGGAGTGTCTCGACTATTTAGATGAAAACTTTACCACTAAGAGCAGATTGGAGACCTAGATTTTCGTCGCGAAACATCACCACGACCCTCTCTCACTTTGTGCGCCAAGGGACCGCAACCTCGAGATTCACCATGACTTGTCCAGAAGAAGGACAATATCCCTTGAGTGCCAAGGTTCGAGCCTTTCGTGACGCCAAGTCCACAAGGCTTCCCCCCTTGTTGTTCAGAAGAGAACAACATTAGAACAGCCATTGTTCGTTCGAGCCCCTTGACAAGAAACGGTTCTCACCCCTTCTCCTGTTGTTCAGAAGAGAACTTCGTAGAACAGCCATTGTTCTTTTGAGCCCGTTCGCCAAGAAACGGTTCTCACCCTTCCCTCTTGTTGTTCAGAAGAGAACAACGTTAGAACAGCCATTGTTCATTCGAGCCCGTTGACGAGAAACGGTTCTCACCCATTCCCATGTTGTTCAGAAGAGAACAACGTAGAACAGCCATCGTTCTTTTGAGTCCGTTCGCCAAGAAACGGTTCTCACCCTTCCCCCTTGTTGTTCAGAAGAGAACAACATTAGAACAGCCATTGTTCTTGAGCCTGTAAAAAAGAGACGGTTCTCTCCCCCCCCCCCTGTTGTTCAGAAGAAAACAACGTAGAACAGCCATTGTTCTTCTGGCCGTTCGTCGAGAAACGGTTCTGATTCCCAAGACGCCACGTCAGGATCATTTTATTCTCCCCCCCATTCGGCTGGAACTCGCCAGCGGACCTAAAATTCCTTCACGTCGACTTCCTTTGCACCACTAATATAAAATTACGTAAGCCGAACGTTACCTTTGAGTATTTAACCCTTTTGTCAATTCTATCCTGTGCTTTAAATGGTTTATCGAACCATCCCATCTCTTTAACTTTATATTTGTTTTACCTTTTTAAATCGTTTAATCCTCGGATTAGCCCGAGCCCCCACGACCCTTTCCATTCTCTGTTTATGTCAATATTTTCCGTTTTGTGTATTGTTGATAGTTATTATTAATAAAACTCTATTTTATTAATGATAGCAATATTATTATCCTTGAGCTCAGTTCCACTTCTTAAGCATATCGAAGATACATAATATCGGCCCGCCAGACATCCACGCACTCTAAAGATAATTAAAGAAGTTTCCTCAACGAATAGTTATATATGGTATATCGTCGAGAGTCCATTCTACGACAGTCTGTCTTTGATTGGATAACATACCCACTGTATGTCTTGGGGTCGTTGACATACCAGAAGTGTTCCATGGAGTTGGATTCGCCACCTAGAATAAAGTTGTGAAAAGTTATGATGAGATGAAGTTGGGGACAAATTTGCTGGAAGAGAGAGTGAAGTTTCGGGCGGATATAAGCATTTACTCTTGTTGCGTAAAAAAAATTTTCTAGTGCCTTCTTTAATTTATTGCAGTTCTATGGTGGTGTTTTGCGTATGGAAGAGCGAATCATGTTGCAGCCTGGTATTCATTAAATTTATGGATTTGTTTACAATTGTATGTTATGTCGTCTACGCTTTAGTCTGGCAAAGTTAGTTTCAATTTACTTTTCCCTTATGTTCATATATTAAGGAGAAAATCAACGACCAGGCTTAAATCTTTTATTTGATAAAAAATCAGGATTAAACTATACCAGAACCTTAGAGTACGATGAAATACAGGTCGGACATCCATTCTTATAAAGTATATACAGCTCCTGAAACATGAACCGGGGGTACCTGGTTGCGCGAGCTCAGATGAATCCGGCCAATCGTGAGAGGTACCACTTGGTCTTAGATGTTCCAAATGAAATTTTGTAACAAGCTAATGAAATTTGTTTTGGGAATAACAAGGATGGCAGAAAGATGCATGGGATCCAATTTGTCTTTCACCCTGGTCATTGTATTGAATATGGTGTTGCTCAGTGGGTGTCACGCTTCCATACCTTAACACGACCTAGGAGATTTCTGACCGTCTACTCCAACCCGTTGGACTAGTGTCCCACACATCCATCAACAACAAAGGCAATAGATTGCTCGGGATAAATAAAAAAATTGAAACCAATGAATCTTTTTGATGTTGTCTACAAGGGTAAATGCTCCAATAATGTATGATCATAAGAAGTAGCCAATCAACAGTCTCTTAAACACAAATACCTCGGTTGGTAGTACATTTTTGCAAAGTCATCCTTAACTTTTGGTCACTGCAATTTGGAAGATAGTTTATTTCTTCATAACTCACGAAATATTTATTCCATTAACTTGTAGTTTTCACAAAAGATAGATATTAGATATATCTAAATATATAGTCTCAACGTTTTGTTAAACTTCTATAATAAATATTTAAATAAACTCGTTCTAATGACCTTTATATTATGGCCACTACTGTATAATTGTCTTCATAAAATGCCATTCTTTTAAATTCAAAATAGATCTTCATTACATATTAGCAAATTTCATTTATAACATTTTAATCTATGTGGTGCCTCTTACAAATGGCAGGATAGAACCTAATTCGCTCGGTCTTATGCCACTGAATCATATGGCTTCAACCGTATATCTTATATAAGGCTGGATTTACTACCAATATTTCCTTTGCCTTTAGGATTCGCTTTAGCTTAAAACCAAAAGCGTAAAAAAATACAACATTAAAGCTCAATCGTACATTATATTTTTTTATGTATACATATATGTATAGGGGTAAGAAAATTTATTGGAACTAACATTGGCAGAGTGGACTAGTCTATAAAGAAAATAGTCCTTATTTAAGAATAAGACTCCCTTACTAAATACATAGCACTGATTTCAATTTTCATATTCATTATCTGCTGTCGAACGAGGATTCTCAAATATCAGAATGTAAATCTTCTCAATGTGCAGTAACTTGTTCCAGCTTTTTTACATATATTGAGAAAGCGCAGATAAGCTTGTGAAGACTTCTGATATAAAAACATGGAAATTCCGTGCAAATTTTATATGCACTTAATTAAAAAAATATTTTTAAACTCTACTTTTTCAGGTTATTCTCTTCACGTTGCACCATCCAACAGTAGTCGCTCATCATGATTGGACTGAAAAAGCTTTGATACTTACTCTCCGTTTGATCAATGTCTTGGCGGAACCTTTCGCCCTGATCGCCACCGAGGTTTCCGAGGTTATCTGGGAAGAAATTGCGGTAGGTGCCAAGATAGTTCAGTGGGACATTCACGAAGGATTTACATCCTTCCTTTTCCAGCTGGTTTAATATCTTGATGAAGTCACCATCATTAACAAGCATGCGGATCTAAGTACTATTCAAGATTGCCGCTTTCAACTTGGCTCCAGCTACCACAATATCGAGCTTCCTAGATAGGTAGTGGAAACCATTACCAGCGTGATCCATTTTTTTTATATAAATGTATTTACAAGACCCACCTTGAGATACAATGGAGGTAAAAATATATTTTCTGTAACCACAAATGGTTTGCAAAGACAGTTGATCTTTCCGGTATATTTTTTGTTTTTGCAAACCATTCTTTGAATCTGATCTAATGTTTCACAAGCAAAGAAAGCATATGAGCTTTGTACAAAGGCTCTTAATGTCCAGAAGTAGACTGATTACTTTGAGGTACCCGCATATTATACACTGGTGTTTCTCATAACTCGTTAAAAGAAAGCCCAATAATTTTCTTAGTCTCATAGCTGTCTGTCATCTTCCTTACATAGGCTAGTAGCACGCATGAAGCCGACTTCGGTTGTGTATGAAGACTGATGTTCTATTATCTTTTCCTGGTGCTATAAGCAGCTTGTGTGAGTCAGACTCTTAGAGTTGTTACATGACAGACAATGCGTCATTACAATAGCAAATTTTCTTTGTTATTTAGAAAAACACAGGCAGTTTTCTATGCCTAACTGTAATGTTGCTCACTCTAACTTCCAGCAGGTTACTCTACTTCAGTCTTGATCCAAGGAGCTCTACATTTTCTTTAATCAAATCAAGTTATCTTATGAGATCAAGAACGGCTCCCTGGTTTAATGATAATGGTCCAGTCTTTTCTTTAAAGATCTGGTTGGATTGCAGAAGCGATATTGGGGTACTTTACTGTATTATGTGTCTTTGCAGATATTCCTGTAATGTTTGTGAAGCAGTAGTAATATTTGTTTTGAAGTACAAACAATGGCAACCCTGAACTTCGCTTTCCATGCATCCATTCACTCAGGTGATTGCGCCAGGGCATACACAGAATGTGAGGTACCCATTTCTTGTCACGGTCGCCTAACGGAGGTTTAAAGAAGCTTTGGTTGTGATTAACTCCAACTGCCATCATGATGAGTTTCTTAGAGCTCTTCGAGCTGAAGGCGAAAAAATTGTAACAAAAACGGTCAGAATCTTTAACACATTTGCAGCGCTCCATCTTTCACTACTGTCAGAGACATCGAAAATTTCTGCAAGAATGGAAAAGGAAAAATATATTTAATCATTCTGCAACAAAAGTAGGAAATATATTGAAACAATACACAAATTTAACCGATGGAACTAAAAAAAATGTATAAGTCACATCGTTTGATCTAGCTGAACCGATATTATTGGTTCTCAAAATACTGACCCGATACGATTTTACTTATGCCATATAAGAGTTCAGCACCTACGATTACCATAGAAACAGAGCATTTCATTTCCGAACCACGAAATAATATATTCTTGTGTAATGATCAGTGCTACGGAACGCAGGCAACATAACGTAAAATGGTAAACAGGCATCATATTTAATCTTATAGCACTAGCTTTCTTTACAGAAAAATGCTTTTAAGATTTCTGACAAGTATCTATCCTGAATAAAATAACCAAGCCACCATCCTCAAGCTCTTTGCGCCGTTTTAATACCCATGGATAAGGTAGATTTTATGAAGCTCCCAAAACACCGTTCATTGTGTAAAGAAGCAATTTGAGTCTATACCTGCAAGGAAAAAACACTTGTTGGTAGGCATGGTTAGAAACAACGAATTTTTCAATAAGGAGAAAGAAAAGATCGAGAAGGACCCAGCGAAGAGCATGAGGCTCATTGCCAAGGAGATGAGCGTCTATCACAATATAATCTTCAAACCAATCCCCCAATAAGATCACTAACCTCCATGCCTCCCTCCCTCAGCCTCCTGTCCCGGCTCATGCCATTTTACCTGACTTCCCGCCTCAGCCGCTTATAATTTTTCCCGCTGTGACCGCGTTGGAGCTTAAAGCCCTGCTTTCTTGTTCTAAGAAATCGGGCTCCCCAAAAGACATTTTTCTGCCTAAATTGTTATGTAAAATTCTGCCTGCTATCCTCCCAACGCTTCTTCACCTGTTCAAGACTTAACTTGCAACTGGTCTTGTTCCCTCTTTCTTAAAACGTGCCCACATCCGTCCGATTCTTAAAAAGCCTCAACTGAACCCCACTGATCCTTCCAATTATCGCCCGATTTCGCAACTTCCTTTTCTCTATAAGGTTGTTGAGAGAGTGGTTGTTTTACGCATCAACAGTCACATGGTGGCCTGTAACATTGATTAAACCTATCAATCTGGTTTCAAGTCAAGTTACTCCACAGAAACTGCCCTTCTCAATGTGTGCGATTGCTTACAAAAGAGCACGGACAGTGGTTGTGCCTCCATTCTAGTTCTACTTGACCTCTCCTCTGCCTTCGATACATTAACCATACCGTCCTACTCGATCGTCTCCACTCTTTCCTCGGCATATCAGGCAGCGTGCTTGACTGGTTTCGCTCTTACCTCTCGTCTCGTACCCAATCCGTTGTGATTGACAACGTTTTATCCGACTCTACCCCCATTCGCTTTGGAGTGCCACAAGGCTCTGTCCTTGGTCCTCTACTATTTCATATCTACCTTCTCCCTCTTAGTTCCCTTCTCCGTAATCTCGGTCTATCCTTCCACCTCTATGCTGATGACACTCAAATTTTCGTTTTCTCATCCCCCACGTCTCTTGCTTACTCTATCACTGACCTCCTGGCTGCCTACTCCTCCATTTCTGACTGGCTCTCTACCAACTTCCTCAGGTTTAATCACTCCAAAACTGAGGTCCTCCTCGTCGGCACCCCTGCTCTTGTCAAAAAATCTAAATCTCTCTTTTCCTCGCTTTCTCTGGGCGGTAATACTATCATTTTCTCTGACTGCGTTAGGAATCTGGGTGTTGTTTTTGATGAGCATCTCTCCTTTAAGCCTCATATCTGCAATGTCAGCAAATCCTCTCTGTTTCCTTCGTAACTTCTTTCGCATTCGCTGTCACTTTGATCGCCAAAGTCTTGAGACTGCTGTTCATGCCTTTATCACCTCACGCCTTGACTACTGTAACTCTCTGCTTGTGAATCTGCAATCCTCCTCTCTCCGCCCCCTTCAACTTGTACAGAACTATGCCGCCCGGCTTCTCCTTCATCGCCCTCGCTTCTCTTCCTCGAAACCCTTGCTGCATGAACTGCACTGGCTTCCTGTCAGATCCCGTACTCACTTCAAGATACTTCTATTCACATTTAAGGACCTCAACAACAAGACCCCGTCTTACCTCTCTTCTGCCCTCTCGCCACGCCATGTCCCTCAGGCCCTTCGGTCATCACATGCACCTCTTTTGAATATTCCTCGTTCATCCCTCTGCTCAATGGGGGACTGCTCCTTCTCAATCTGCGCCCCTAAGTTGTGGAATGCTCTTCCTGCTGAAATCAGGTCTTCTCCCTCTCTTACCACATTTGAGCGTCTCCTGAAAACGCATCTTTTCAGTATTGCCTTCTCTCCCTCTTGAATTTCCATTTAATTTCCATTCTCATCTCAGCACAACGTGCGCTCTGGGAAGGCCTCAGGCCTTGAAGAGCGCATTACAAAATGCTTTTTATTATTATTATTATTCTCTCGTCTTATGCCCTTAGAAATACAAAACTGCTGGGAATTTCTAAGAGAAATACTGCTCCTATTTTCAACAATCTGGTATGCTGAGGTTCTTCACTGATGAAAATTACTTCGAATATGAGCAAAAAGTGAATCTCAAGAATGATTGTTGGATACATAAGCACCATCAGAATTTTCTGCAGTAATTCACAGGAATTTTTCTGCTTCCGTGATGGTACTTGGCGTTTTCATCACTAAGGAGGAGTCATGCATCAACACTTCTCCGAGAAGACCGTTACGTTTAACGGTGACATCAAAGTCAATGTCCTCGAGACCGTAGTGAAGTAATGAATAGACAAGCTTGATGCACCCAGTGAGTATGTCTTCCCGCAGGATTCATCTCTAGTCCACAAGGCCATGAAGATACTGGAGTGGGTGATGATAAATGTTAAGGCCACTGGATTCCTGACATGTGGCTCTCGAGCTCCCCATTCTTCAACCTATTGACTACTACGTGTGGGTAGTGGTAGAGGGAGAGGTCAATAAATCACAACACCGCAAAATGATACACTCAGATGAGAAAGAATCGAAGAGAATAATTATGGGACATTAGGATAGCCCGTTCTTGTGAGGGGTATGCAAAACTGAAACGTTCCTGGGATACTTGTCGAGGGGTCTGGTTAAAACATTTACCACTGTTCATTATCCAATTCGATCCAACTAACATGATAAAAGAAAAAGCAGAAAAGATGATAAAAAATCAAATTTTAAGTTGAAATACTACTAAATTCCTATATTACCTTTCCCTGTTATTATATTTATATTTATTATATTTATTATTTATATTTCTTTTATTTGTATTTGGTTTGGAGCCAGTGTTTTCTGTTCTTCTTAATCAAAGATTAGTTTCAATTTTGTCTCGCAAGCGACCAATAAGAGTGTTTTTAGTTCTTACTTGTGAATACTTATGCTCTTTGTCAGAAGTGTTTAAGGGGGGCGGATACTTTTGCTCCCTACCGGCTCATGTCTTTCCTGATTCAAGAGATCTCATTCACGATGATTTTTTTACTTATCACAATTTTGTACCACTATTCGCACTTTAATTGCTTTGTCTCGCCTCCTCCCTTTTCCTCACATGTCTAAACAGAACTGAATAACTGAACCAAATGACGGTAGGACCATGCGAAACTTTTAAAGACTCCCATCATCTCTTTCTGCATTTCTAAGGAATTCCTGATATCTAACCTACACTCGTAGATAAAATTTCCGTTGCCAAAGACAAAAACAAGAAGTTATATGGCATTGTTCTTCATGTTGACATTAAACAAATCAAATTCATTCATAAAAACTAAAATTTCATTTATTTCGGTCCCCATTTTTGCTGAAACTAAAAGATTGTATAAATAAAATGGCTCTAATCTTTCGGAAATGGGTAGTTTTCGCTTGTGGAAACATCATAAAATGTAATTAGAAGGGTGAAAGAAGACCATTTTCTAATAACCTCCGCTTTTTAAAGGCACCATTATTCTTAAAAACTCCCTTTTCAATACTATCCCCAGGTCACAGTCATCCCCAACTCATTGCTTAAACATGGATGGGAGTGTGGGATGAGAAAACGAAGAGGTACGTGGTCAGAAAGGATTAGTACCACAAATGTTTATTTTTTATAGCAAATTGTTATGGAGTTTTGACACTGAAACTAGTGGTAAGCTAACAAGAAATAATTACTGATGGTAAACACTACTGACTCGAGACTCATACCAGAGAAATGTTAACTATCACATCTTTAATATTCACTTTGTATTTGTGATTAAAATTAGGACTTTATCCGACCCCAATTTTTATTGAAGGATAGTAGAGTAAATGGCGAAATAATGAGGATCAAAAATTGGGTGATGGTAGTCAGCATAAAAAAAATCTTAAGCCCCTAGACACTGTGAAGGCGTGCAATTATCCACGACTTTTCACCATTATACAATGGAGATCTGTGCAAATGTTGACTTACATCATCAAAGAGGTGACTAAATAGAAAGAATCGAGGCATATGCAGTTGCCGTCAGGCGCCTAATGTTCTCATTTTACTTAGCCATTCGCAATAAAAATACAAATGGCAGTGCCAATAAATGTGATAATAGCAATGAACATGTTCATAATATATTATTTTTTCAAACAGATAGCAATTCGAAATGTACATAGTATAACCACTCTGCCATGCTCTCAATCCTAAAAAAATTAATTAAATATTCGTATTAGCCAGCATTGATAGAGCATGAATAATAGCATTGATAGATTTTTATGCCCAAGTTCAACACAAGTTATCTTAACTATCTAGTTATTTGCATTAAATACATGCAGTATTTTATATTCCTTCCTCCCAATTATTTTCTTTTCCACCATGCAAACTTAGTAAAAGGATATGGCTTCTCCCCGACACCTTCACATAGACTTTTGTAATTGTTGATTCCATCAATCGTCATTCGTTTATTACAATCAATTAAACGTCCATTTATCAATCTTGTGTTACATCTCTTTTACTTTCTATCACACAAATAGAAACTTCATATATTTCTCAATCACACATTTACTCTATATCTGATATAGCCTTACACACTCTTCTTCACACTCTCATTAAAATTAAAAATTCCAGTGAACTTCATTATTGAAAAGACTTATCATTCAAATTCTCAGTTTGCTCAAATCGGTGTTAAGGGAGCTTCAATGACCCACTCAAAAGGACCAATAACTTCTTATACGAAATAACTTCCTGACTGATTGGTACACTCTATAGGTAGACAATGGGAGGGCCAAGGTTAGCTTACATTAGCCAGTTTCATAGTGCATTATACAGATTCCGCCAAAACATTTTAATGTCCGCCAATCTTAAAAAACTTCCTCCTTATCCCAACCTAGAACTAATTAACTAATTTAACACCCAAATATATTTCTTCATGACGTTAATCGAACACAAATAAATAAATAATCCTCATAAATTCCCAGTAAATTTACGTTTTTGGTATGGAAAAGTACAAAAATATAAATATCAGGGAAGTTTTTAAAACATATACAATAAAAATTAGTTTCTTCGAAATATCAGGATGGAACAGAAGTAATGTTTGATTTTGGGGTATATATATATATTAAATATGAAAAGATTTATATGACTATGGAAATATTTACTCATAAACATAACCTCCATTACTTTCTAGAACCTCATTCCATCTTTCAACAAGCTTATAAATGACAGGCTTGTAAAATCCTTTTTGTTTTGATGCAAAAGCCTACCCCAAAATGGTACTTGAAAGTGTCGTGAAAGCAATGACTCACAGTAAGCAACACGCTTTTGTAGATTCGCAGGATCCAATTTCTAATCAGTAAAGATTTTTCACTCCTTTTCCGGTGTGTACGACAGTGGTAAGTGTTACGTCGAATTATTCTGCGAGTTCTCTAGAAGTTGTAGCAGGAATCAAGTACTTTTGTCCAACTTTCTTTTTGTCCGTCATTTAAACTGAAATCCCAACTTCGGAAACGGGAAACCCACCTCCTAAACTTTTTTTTATTTACCACATCATCCCAATAAGTGCTCTGAATTGATTTTGCCGCTCTACTTGCACTAAGACCTTTGTGAAACTCAGAGAAAAAACATGTCTAATGTTATCTTTAGATGGGAAGAGACAGGGGTGAATACCGACGAAAACTATAAACAATATTTTGTAATATGAAAGAAAAAGGTATAAATTACGCATTGTAGCTTTCCTAAACGAAAACAAGAGGCACCACCTTAATAAACACTATCTAAATTTTGTTTTAGAAAATCGGATATTACTTTCGTTCTAACCCGATTTTATACCAAGTTGCAATTTTTAATTTCCGAACTGCAACAAATTACGATCACCTCAATCACTTAGAGAAGTCTAATTGCTTCCTTTAGAAATAAGTTTGGGTATTGGAAGTTCGTGAAGCTTCCGGAAGCAAGTTAATATGCAAGGGAAAATGCGAATTCTCAATTCCAACTTAACGCAGTTTATTAAACCTTTGTATTCAATTAGATCATGTTAATGTTCATACATAAACGGGCAAATAAATACGAAAATATGAGATGAATGTCTTGAATCGTAGAATACAAAAACAAAACAAACCGGTAAAATAAATATATTTAACTAAAAATGGTGTAGAGAAAAAAAATATATTCGGTGTGACGACAATGACCACAGTATTTGGATTCTTTAGATAAAAACACACAAACATATTGAAGAATACGAAATGAGTAGAGTATTAAGGGGAAATACTTTTCAAACAGGAAAATAATAACTTATCTAACGCAATTTATGGTCACATCAACGATATAGCGCCTCTTTGCTTCCTTGTACGTAAAAACAATTTGTTTAGTAAATATTTAACAATTGTCTCTGAGATAGCCTTTACCATAATAGCATATCAAAAATAGGAAGTAACAACAAAAAAATTAGTTTCGAAGTCATAAAAAGAAAGATTATATGAAACTACTATTAAGTTGTCAAGAAATTAATGTCGGTTTTAGAAAAATAAATGTTTTAGAGTCTTTTTAAAATTGTTCTAAACTTTACACAAGCTTTTTAAAAGATAACTACAAATACCTTGGCATTTTAAAGCTGTAGTAATGCTTAACGGGTTTTTTTGCAAGAAATACCTAAGAAAGTCCTAGAAAAATGGTGTTTGTGTGCCATATGAACTGTATGAAGGACATGGTTTATAATGTGTAAATATCACTTCATCTTTAATGGCCCGTGAGCTATTTCCAGACAGAAATGTTACGAGCAATAAAAATCGCATTTCTTTTCATCTGATCACAAACAAAAACCCTTTTCAACTTCTAGCCGTAGTTTCAAATTACAGGGTGTGGTTAGAGTTATTCATTATGAGTTCATTATATGTTTTGGGATACAAAACTAATATAATTAATATTGAGAAAATAGATGAAATTTGTGGAACAAACGAGATAATTATCACTAGGTGAACAATCGGGAAATAAAACAATGATGAAATCGGGAAATAGGGCAAATATGAAATAGGAGACCATCTCGAGTCTAAAATATTTTGGTTGGATTCCATAAATTTTATCAAGGTTCAGGAAGATGCTTGCAAATGCAAAACAAAGACTAGTCATTTGAATCGAACCAGGCGCACATGCGGTTGTATAATATAAATGTTTACTCCTGCGATGCATTGTACGCCAGAATAACTAGCCAATTAGGCTCATTCTTACAGATAAATTAATTAATCTGCCCAATGCCAGATTAATTAACTGAATAAATATATGATAGACTCAGTTTCATTTAAGAAACTCCTAGGCAAAATATAATAATAATAAGCATATTAATAAATTTGAAACTTTAAGACCGTTAAATCTTATTTTAATAACAAAAATTAATCTATGAGAATTAAAACTTGATTATGGCATTCCTCAAATAATTTTAAGTATATATAGTCATACATTGTGTCTGAAAAGTTGGTGTACAGTGGAAAAAGCTTAAGGCGGGTTTGAATAAAAGTGAAGTTTTATTTATGATATTGCAGTTTTTCCTACACTAAATGCTGAAAATGTCCCCTAAGGCTTACAGACTGTACACCTCGTTGCATATTATTATCGAACACATTTTGAAGGGTGGTGGAGTAATCTGTTCGGTGGTTGCATAATTGCTGGCTTCAACTCTTCCACATTGTACGGATTGTTTATCCCAGAGATAAAAATCCAGGGGTGTGAGGTCCGGAAAGCTAGCAGAACAGATTACAATGGGCCAATGATACGCGTACGATTTAAAACATACCAAGTCCCGACTTTCTGATCATGTAGAGAAAATTCTTTGAGATCTAGAGGGTTCTCAGTGCCACATAGACTCATGTCTCATCGCTTAAGAACGTAACATCAAGAAAGCACTTGCCTGTCTTAGAATGGCCAGACTTTTTAAATATATATAGTAAGGTACTTTGGGGCTTGGGGGCCGAAGTTGGTTGAAGACCGTTAGTGAAATGGGAAATTGTTATGAGTCCGATGGGGATGGTTTATCATTAACTCTGTGGGGTCATTTTAAACAAATATTTCAGAGAGCAAGTTGGCCAAAGATTAACAGGTATCTGGTACGCGCTAGGTTTGCAAAAGAAAGACAATGATGAAAATATATCTTACTAACAACAAAATGATATTTATATTTACACAAAAATTGGGTTTAAAGGAAATGGTTGCGTAGACTGGGAAAAAGGTCCACACGAGAAACAGGTAGGTTAATTAAGGGATTAAATAGGTTAGATTCAGTTTAGAGATTTGAAGGGAGATTTTAAACCGGGGCGTTTACACAAATAATGGAGCAATGGGTAGGACAGATTCAAGATCAACAGTTACGATTACCTTACGTGCTCGTTGCTGAAAAGGGGCCAGTTAGGGTACAATGAATGCAACGGAAGAAGGTGGTTTACCTCTTGCTTCAGACGAGGGAGCACTTATCGAGCCTTTAGAGTCGGGATTCCTCGTCAGGTACTTACCGATTGACTATAGCAGAGTTCACTGATGTCAATTCTTGCTGATTGACTATGGCAGAGTTCACAGATGGGGATACTTGCCGATTGACTATGGCAGAGTTCACGGATCGATTAAGCCTTCAACTCGAATTGAAATCGGCGCTACGGGGGGGGAGAGAGCGCCCTTCAGCTCGTTGGCCGGAGTAGGTGGAAGTCTAACAGTGCTGCTCTCTAAACTCAGTCGAAGCGTTATATAGGCGCCTGAATGTGGGGAAAAGTTGGCGACTCCTTCGGGGCAAGGGGAAATCGTGATAACGTTGGTTGGAATGTCCAAAGGATTTCAAATTTTGAACGGAAAGCCAGAATGCCAGCGGAGAGGTGGCCGTGGCGGACGATAACATCGGTTCTCTAGGCAAATACAGCTACGGGCGTGTGATAAGAGGTGACCGCCTCCTGGCCCAGGTTCAGCCATGCTTTCACAGCTCCATGCGGTGATCTCAGGATCCACATGGGTACAGAATGGTACGTGGTCGCCATTTAACCCCTTTCTGCTACATTACCTTTCTTACGAAGAAAGTTCCGAAACCAATTACTATAATCAACGCAAGACTGGTGATTGAGCTCTTTCAACTCGTACACTACGGATTCCTATTATGGAGAGAACTTTAAATTCTTCCTAAAATGTCGTGCGCTGTGCTCTTTAGACTCTTCATAATCATTTCTTGCAATATCTTTAATAAAAATTCACTTTTATTAAACTTTAATTAAACATTTTTCCACTGCACAATAATTCTTAGGACACCACGTTATATATATATATATATATATATATATATATATATATATATATATATATATATATATATATATATATATATATATATATATATATATATATATGCATATATCTCTCAGGACCGCGAGAGAATGATGAAATAAATCCAACTTCACCGCAGGAAAGAGAAAAGGGAATAATTTTTCTTCGGAAATAGTTATTTCTTACTTTGAAAAAATCCGAGCTGGCGTGGGATTCGAACCATGCTTATTGAGGCAGCGAGCAACCGCTTTGATCTCATTTAAACCGCGCTCATGATGAGAGATATATGCATTTGTGTATTTGTCGCGTGTTTAACTCAATTTCTCCTTTGTTCTTTGAATCCCTAATTAGTTATCTTTCTCCTTCTCGTTCGACCATACTAAGCTTGCCTTAAAAAGCTTGTCTATACTCATGAATTATGTCTTCCGCGGAGCCGAGTGGTCTAAAGAACGGTTTAATTGAGATCAAATCGGTTTCTCGCTGTCTCAATGTGCACGGTTCGATTCCCACCACAGCTCGGATTTTTTCTAAGTAAGAAATAACTATTTCCGAAGAAAAATTGTTTATGTTTTCTCTTTCCTGCGTCAAGTTATATATATATATATATATATATATATATATATATATATATATATATATATATATATATATATCTCAAAGTAGCACGAGAGAATGATGAAAATGAATTCATTAGACCGCATTTAAAGAGAAAACGGAATAATTTTTCCTTGCAGTAATATTTTTATTACCTTTTTTCGAAAAAAATCCGTGCAGGGAAGCGAGCAACGCTTTGATCACAGTTAAAAGTATGAGTTCCATTGAAGTCTACGGCTGTGGCAGCGTTTTTAATTTTAACTTGTATTTTCTTAATATTTCTTGCAAAATTTTAACGGGGTCTTCGAGGGGAGAAAAAACATCGCTAATGACATTTATTATTCACAGACTTCTTTCGACCATGTTACGAGTAGGTCATCTTCAGGAATGAACAGAAATGTTTTTTTTAGGGGGAGAAAAGGTACGGCTCGCAGTTACTCATCACCACTGTACTCCTACCACGATCGGGGGGGGGGCACAAAAGAGGAGGAGACCCGCAGCCGACTTGCTCCTGGAGAAACTCCCCACACTTCTGACTCTCAGTTCAAGTGAACCGATAGTTAAGTACTTAATGGGAAGTCCGGAACAAGCTTTAGAAGAGCGTTTATAGCTGTTGGGAGACCGAAAGTTTCGAGTTAAAAGAGGACAGATTGGTGAAGAGGCAGATTGAGGAACCTCGGTAGTCAAAGGGATTGGGAGTGGGATCATATAAGAGGTGAAGGTGTAGGAGAGATATAGAAAGATAAAGATAATGTGTGGTATATGTTTATAAGATGGATATGAGTGTCAGATGATATATGCAAGTGATTTCGTGAACATGATAAAGATATGATGAATTGTGCCAGGTTGCCTCGCAAATGCTTTCGTTTGGCACTAGATTTTATTTAATATTATTTTTTGATTATATAAGGTTTGTGGTTTAGCATTCGAGCCTTTGTTTTCAGTTGCTCATATGAGCTCTTATATAATTTATTTTTATTTGTTGTATTTATTTATTTATTTTTTTATTATTATTACATTTATTTTTATTTGATCTTTGCACTTTTCAGTGATTTTATAGTACTATATTTATATCTTCTTTATATTTTCCTCTTTGTTTTTCTCATTGTTCTTTTCTATTCGTGTTCTCTGTAGTGGGGAATTCTTAGTTGGTTGTCGATATCGGTAATTCTTAGTTCGGTTGGTCACTTTGTGCTGTTATTTATAAATTCGGTTGATATTAAAGGTCGTGTTTTTCTTACTTCCGTTGAATCTTATCCTGAATTTTATCCCGTGAATTTCGTTATTTGGAATGATTATCTTATTGAATTCTTCCTGTCGTACAGTTACATTTAACTTTTCCCAATTTACTTTGGCACGTGGGTGAAGTACTGTATTGATGGGTTCAAGGTTGGTTCTTTGCTGCAGGTCCTCTGATGGTATTTGGTCCTGTGTTTTTTCATGTTCGATGAATCTTGTTGTCCAGTTTTGTACCTTTTGGGTTTTTCGGAGCTGATTTTTACTCAGAACGTGAGTTGGTATGATTGGATATAGTAATTTAGACCAAACGAGGGCTGTATTGAATATTCTTCTGTTGTTACTTGACAGGTTATGAAAGCGTAGCAGGGATGACATTGTCGCTTTAGCTTCGTTTACTTTTTTTGCCAGGTGTGAGATATACCCATTCGTCGTTAGGTTGAGTGCGATGACTCTCCCTTCCGTATTATAGTGCTATCCTTTTCCTTCCACTTGAATTATGGCTGTTTTTCTTCTATTGATTGTGATGGTTCTAAATTTATTTATATTGGTTTTAATTTTATTCCTTTGTCGAAATCGTTTATGTTTTTTTTCCCCTCGCTGTTCTTTGGGCGATGTCTCTTGGCTTTTGTCTATTGCTTGTAATGATTTGTGGGATGTCATCCGCTAATTAGATATACATCGCACATTCATCCGTTGGTTGGGGTAGATCATTCGTCTATATGGTATATAAGGTTGGGGATAGACACCCTGCTTGTGGCACCCCTGCCCGTAGAGCGAATGCATCACCCATTTTGCAATTTAACTGCGGAATGGCTTTTCTTCCAGTTAAATAGTGGCATAATATTCTGGTTAGGTTGGTGTCCATGTTGAGGGCACTGATTTTAGCTTGTAATCCGAGGATCCATACCTTATCAAAGGCTTTGGCAACGTGACGGAGTACGACGTCCACTCTTTTGCCCCGCGCTGTTTCGATGGCATTTTTTTCAGTTATTACAGCCAGCGCGGTTTTCATCCCTCTTTGTGTCCTGAACCCGTGTTGTTGAGGGTTATATAGGTTATTTGCTTCGAGGTACTTTTTTAACCTTTCGTTAACGAGCTTTGCTAGTAGTTTTCCTAGAAATTTGAGTAGTGAGATTGGGCGGTAGCTTTCGATTTGGTGTTTGGGTTTACCTGGTTTCGGCAAGAAGATACTCTTTGCTGTCTTGAATGCCTGGGGGTAATATCCAGAGTTCAGACAGGCATTGAAGATCCTTAAGATTGCTTCGTACACGTTGTCTGGTGCATTAGTCAGGTAAGCCTTTGTTATGCCACTTAATCCAGGAGTCCTTTGTTTAAAGGATTTGACTGCTGTTAAGTACTCCACCATTGTGATCGGCAGTCCCTTTTCCCGAGCGGCCTGGTCTCTCTTCGTCTATCTGGGCGTATGGCTCGATGTTTTCTTGCTGATTCACAATTGTTTGGAGAATTTCCTCTTCGTAGTCTCTATCAAAGTCGAGGTTCTCTTCTAGTGAAATCGAGAAGATTTGTTTCCAGTGCCTTCTGAATTGATCTTGCTGCAGTTCTCAAACTTGCAATTTGATCTTTATTAGTTCTTTTGGTTGGATTCCTCGCAGTCTACGAATTTGGATCCAAAATTTGGGGGGGATCCCTCTCGATATCCATTTTTCTGATGATATTATTCCATACTTGGTTTGCTTTTTCTCTTATCATTATCCCCAATTGTCTTCTAATAGTTTTTAGTTTATTATATTTTTCCATCGTATTACCCATTTCCGTTATTTCTCTTGTCAATGTTTTAAGTTTTTTTATTTTCCCTTTAATTTCGTCTTCCCATCTCGGAGCAGGGAGGATTCTGTATTCTATTAAAAGTGTATATATTGCCTTTGCTTTTATTATTTTTTCGCTTATCTTCTGTATTTCTGTCTCTATTACGTTTGTTTCTTGATGATTAAAGGTTCTGTTATCTATTGTACTTAAGTAATCTTTATATTTGTCCCAGTCTGTTCTGCCGAGTGATTTCCTTTGCGGTATCTTAATTTGGATGGGAGAGGTAGATATAGTTGTGACCATACTAAGGTGATCGGATGGGGTTACGGGCCCGGGCTCAGTATGGTGATTATTTTCAAATTGGAGTTGGTGAAAACTATATCTGGGCAGTGGAGGATTTGTGAGATAGGAACATTGGGAAGTATGGTCCTTCTCTTTCGACTATATTTCTTTGCGCCAGTAGTTCTAGTGTTCTACCTGTGCCGTTCATGCTGGTTCTATATCCTGCTGCTCTACATCTGGCGTTGAGTTCTCCTGTCAGAATTGTAGAGCTTGTTCGGCGGAAGAGTTTGATAAAGTTGGCAACAGGTAAATACGAGCGTCTTGGGGGTTGATAAGCTCCGGCATCACCAGATCTCCTATAGTCATTTTGATTTTTTCCACTAAGTAGGATTCCTCTAGATCGTTTATTTCGGTGTAGGAAAACCCCATTTTTATCCCTATCGATAGACCGTCGAATCTGGTTTGGGTATGGTTGGTAGATATGATCCTATAATTTGGTATTTTAATTGTTTCTACTTCGGTGTTGATGCAATGTTCGGTTAGTATGACTATATCTGGATCTTCTTTTTTAATTATATTTGAGTAGATAATTCTTTTCTCATCCAGCCGTTCACGTTTAGTGTAAATATTTTTAGATTGCGTTAAATACGTGAACATGATTGTTTTAATTTCTTTCTCTCTTTTCCTTCTTTAATTTTCTCAGTTCTTGCTGGAGAACAGGTACAACCAGATCGTTTTTTCTTAAATTGATCGTTGGAGATGTTATAGCATGAACCAGGGACGATTAAGATCATTCCTTGTTTTAGAGCATTGTGGACTTCTGTCTCGTCCGCATCTGCTTCGTAGTCCCATTTATACCTTCCTTTGACTAATCTTTCTACGAGTTATTTTTATTTGCAGGTTTTGGGCAAGGGGTTTGCATGGGTGCCGTATATTTTAATGTTGAGTTCCAGGGTATTTAGTTAATGTATTTTTTTCTTTATCCAGTTTTAGTGCCATCTCTCTTGTGGCTTTTGCAATCTCTTCGTCAGAAGTGTCTGTATCGGTTTCCTGGTCAATCTCCATTTTATTTTCTTCTTGGTTATCAGTTTTTAGTGCCTGTTCGTTTGGTCTCATATTTATGTTATAGATTTCGCTTGAGGGAGGGTTTTCGGGGAACCACATCTACTTTAGGCCGTTCTTTTTAATCATCATGTTTAGTTCGGTAGCATATGAACCAAGTTTGCAATATTCACGAAGTGAGCATGCATAATGCAGAGGATGAGGCCTGGCCGCATATTTCCCTGAATATGCACGGTGATGGTTTCTGGGGTAGGTACTCTTGTTAATCTTTCTGTCGTTGTGACGGCGTATGTTGTGTTTTTTTTTCTTTCTTTTTTCTTCTGATTGTTCGACTTTCTTTTTCTTTATTAAATGCCTTTTTTGTGGGAAAGACATTGCAAGAGTTCGGTGACCGTTTCCACAGTTCAGGCACCTTTTTTCGGCTGCTCTGCATTCATTCTACCGGTGCTCTTTGCTTCACCATTCCGAGCAAGCTTTCCCGTTGAATTGGCAATCTTTGGTTGCATGCTGGTCCAAGGCGTAACAGTTGAAGCAAACCTGAATCGAGACAAACGTCTCTCTTTCGATCTTATCCGGGTAGATTTTGGTATAAAAGGCAAGCAGGCCATTTTTTGCCGCTTTCTTTGCCATTTCCGTTGTCCGAAAAACGATTTTGATGTGTTGATGTTCTTCGCTGGTCTGATTTTTAAATTTCACGATATCTTCAATTCTGGACCAATTTTGTTCTTTTTCTAATTTCTCCTTTATTTCCGTGGCTAAATGGGCGCCGACCCATGGATCGAGCTTTCGGCATATGACGGATCTTTTTGTTGTTACGTTTGGGGGTGGACGGGGGGCGAGACCGAAGTTTTCTAGTTTCTTCGCGCCACGTATCCATTATATTGATCTTTCAGTCTGAGCAGAATTAGTCCTATTTCAGCGTAGATGGTTTGTAGGTTCCTTTCACGCGTGGGATTTTCCTTCCAGGGGAGGGTACGAAGAGGTACCCTCTTCACACCCTCGTGGTCTTCCATTGTGGCTCGTGGGGAGCATTCTTTCTGGCGGTCTGTTATATATTTTCTTACCTGTGCTTTCCTGGGTAAAAAAAGTTTTACTTTATTGATGTATGAATAAGAAAAATGAGAATGATCCCTCCGCTTTCACAATCTTTGTTGTGGCTGGTGTAACTGCCTGGCTGAAATGATGAATAGATGTGGTGATGGACCCGGAGAGGCCCTCCAGGAGGATGACTCATGGCGAACTTGATGATGGGTGGTGATAGAACCAACTACAATCACCCGGGGTGCCGCCCCTCCTGGGGTTTAGTAATCGATGCTGCGTCCGACATACATAGAGACGGTTGTGTGTCCCTCTATGGTCCTGGCAGGGCAGCTAGGGATAGAGAGAACTCTTCCCCAACGGTAGCATCGTCGCCTCTTGTCCGGGGTGCCTATAACGAAAGGTTCCACAGTGGGCTAATCCACAAACCTGCTTTCGCAATCGCTTCGAATTATGCCTTGTCAAATGATAGGCATAGTTCAAACTAGGCTATGAATGGTAGTACACACGACCACGCTTCAGAAGGCGGGAGCGAGAAGGGGAGGGAGTCAGCCATAAATATGTTTATGACTGTCAAAAAAAGATTCTATTTCTTAAGTACCCCGTAAGGGAAGTAAGGGTGATTGAGAGAGGGAGAATTCTTCTTCGATGGGGCCCGGTTGGTCTAAAATGTCCTTATAATTCACTGATCTTTGGATTCTTCTCTTCTCTCAAACTCCAGCGATGAAAAGTGCGAAAGTAGCGTCGGCTAAATCTTTCGAGTGAATGAGCTCAATATCCTTGCGTGCGAGCGATCCGGGAGCGTGCAGGCAGTGGTCAAAGATAGGTGAGAGAAGATAGGGGCATGTTTATTTTTTAGGGAGGGGTGAGTGTTAATGTGTTTGAGAGACTAGAAAATAAAAGAAAGCCAGGTTACTGGCTGATCTCTTTCTTCTGATATTTCTTTTTTCTTTATTATCTTCTAATTGCTTTTAGGATTAACTTCTAATGGTTACTTCTAAGTTTTTGTACTTTGCCTTTTTTATTATCGATGTCAATATCTTAATTTTGTTTCTTGGGGTACCTTTCGATAACATACTTCTAAGTGGATTTCAAATTTTGTACTTATACTGTTCATTTTATGCTTTGGGGTGGGTTGTTCTAAAGTTTCTTTATTTTATGTAGTTATTTCCTAGTTCTTTGTTTTGGGGCATCCATGCCTTTGTGATAGTTTTTTATTGCTTGATTTCGCTATTTATTTCCGTATTGTATTGCTTTTTATTTGTTTAGTACGTTTTCCACATTCATGTATGTGATTATTTCTTTGCTTTGGGGTTTGCCGTTTTTAAATGTTTCAAATATATCCTTCTTGATGATTCTGACGTCGTTGGTGAAGATCCTTATTTTGTTTTGTTCGAGTAGACTTTGAATAATACTTTCGTCATGATTTGTCATGAATTCATTACAGGCGCCTTTTTTAATACCTGTATTTATATCATTCAGTTTAGTACCTTTGGGTAGGGGATAGGCCTCGTTTACGAAGATCTTAAGTTTGAAATCTCTTGCTTCGTAATGACAGCCTTCCTCTCTTTCCGTTTCGCTTTCCGTGTCGGTTTGTGTGTCCCATTTGGTTTGGTTCTCTTTAGTTGGGTGTTTTCTTGTTTTCTTTTGGCTCTCCTTTCCTTCCTTTTGTTCATTCTCTGAAGTTTCCGTTTCTTTTTCCTCTGCATTAGGTTCGTCGAATTCAATTACTTCCTCGTTTTCTTCCATCTTTGCTCCTATATTCAACATATCTTTTACTTGGAGGGTTTTGCCCACCGTTACTCCGTATTCTAGTGCTGAGGGAGGTTCGGGGGGACCCACATCTTTCTAAATCCGTTTTTCTCAAGGAAAAGAATGAGAGTTTCTGAGAAATTCCCCAGTTGTGCGATGTTTTAGACATGGGCGTACATAATGCAGGCTAGAATATCTAGACCCGTTCCCTCGTTCACATTAATGTTGACTTTTGATTCTTGGGTCTCCTTTATTTCTTTCACCGTTTAGTTTAGTTTAGAGTCCTTTTCTTTCTGTTGTTCCTGCTCTTTCTCATTTATTATTTCTTTTCTTCTTGGGCAGTTTACTGCCATCATCCTGTATGGCTCCTGGCAGTTCACGCACTTTTTTATGGTTTCAATGCATTCTCTGAAGGTGTGACTAGTGCTTCCACATTCCGAGCATATTTTTTCATCCATGTTCCGGCAGTTCCTTGTGACGTGATTCTCGATGGCGTAACATTGGAAACAGGTCTGAACAGTAATGAATTTTTCTATGTCGATGTTTTCTAGCGGTATCCGCATTCCGAATGCCAGAATTCCGTTGTTCGTAGCTTTATTGCCCATTTCCGATGAATTACACACTACTTTGAAAACATGTTTATGGTGGCCGAATTTGATTATCTCTGCGATTTTGAGGGACTTGTTTTCCCTTTTGAATTCTTCTTTAAGTTCTTCATTTGTTTGCGAGCCGACATAAAGGTCTACTTTGCGGCACACAAATGAACTGTTCGCAATTAATTGTGGCGGTAGTTTCGGTGATAAGCCGATTTTGCTCAGAGCATTTAACCCATCGGTTGCCACCATCTTTTCAACGTCCTCCTCTTTGTGGCAGAGTACTTCTATGAATTTCGTCAGCGTGATTTTCAAGTCAGTATATATGTTCCTGATTAGAGTTCCTCTTTCTGGTTTTGTTTTTCCTGCCTCGGTCCTTAGTGGCAGTCTTTTATGCTCTTGGTTCATGTTTGTATTAAGGGGGTTTCTCCCCCCAGTTATCCCGTACACCCGCCCTCGCTAAAATGGCTGATATGATGTGATGAATGATGATAAAATGGAACCGGGTGGGCTCCTCTCGAGGGGTGAAAAGTGACGGACTTTTTGTTGGCTAGCGCGAAATCAACCGTCGCTAGCCAGGGTGCCACCTCCTCGAAGGAATTAAAAACCGCGGCTGCGTTCTATCATACACTGAGACGGTTGCGTGTCCCTCAGTGGTCTTGGGGCCCCCCCCCACAGGCGGAGTTGTTATACTCTCCCCCGGAGGTTGCAGGCCGGCCTATTGTCCGGAGTTCCTCTGGTATGGGTATCTGGCAGTGGGATAATCCTCAAACCTTCCTCCTCCCGTAGCCCCAATTATGCATATTCTAGTGCTCTGCATAGTTGGGACGAGGTCGAGTATCAGCCTTCTTTAGCTAAGACATTGACCCTTGGGTGGGGAGGGGCAAGGGATGGGGGGTTCAGGCAGTCATGGTGAAATGTATGACGGACCTAGAAAAGTATTTCTCTCTTTTATTTAGTACCCCCTGTATGAGAGGATTTTGGGCGTAGGAGAGAAAAGGTGATCGAGATGATAGATGAAAATGAAGTTGAAAATGGTGAAAATGAAGTGAGTGGTGGTTTCCTTCTTAATCTCGTTTGCGAGTAAATATCCTCGTGTCTAATTTTTCTGGGAGTAATACGTAAAAAAAACTTCTACGTAAAAAATCTTTTCCGATCGACAATGGGCTGAGTTTTTGTTGGGAGTCTGCTTGACCAAACTTAAAGTGAGTCGTTTATCAGCGATCCAAGCGGTGTTCATGATATATAGTATTGATTGATTTTGTGTATAGAAAGGACAGAGAGGGATCACTATGTAACACAGGCGAACAGGCAGTCATAGAGGAAAGGTTGCGGAAATAACTTGAGAAACGATAGCAAGAGTTGATAGGTCGGTGGCTAGACGCCGATGCGTGGTGTTGGTGTGGTTTCGTTGGTCTCGAAGTTTTGTGACTGGACGAAGGTTGGAGGTTAGTAAGGAAGGAGAAGCTGTCGATTCAGTCGGAAACGCGATATATATGATTCCTTTAGTTTATGCAAAGAACGGTATGGGTTGCGGTTGGTCATGGGCCGCGGGGTATCGCGGTGCCATCGCATACCTTCTTACATATAGTGCTGTGTATAATGAGTCTCTGGTGAGTTTCCCGAGTTGTTTTGTGAGTCTAGTGTAAACATGTGTGTTAAGGGGTACTAATTTGTTGTTATCGTGTAGTGTGGCCATTCTCGAGTACAAAGGAGAACGGCAAGTGCGCTTCAGAGTAGAGTTCTGAATGCGCTGAGCCTTCAGCTTCCACGTGTCACTCGCAGCTACGAGTGACAGTGGGGCGTACGTAAGAATAGGTCACAGGGGTGTTTTGTAAAGGTGTAACTTTAGTTTTTTGCCCGCAAGTTAGAACCTGCTCAGCGGTGTGTTTGTACGTGAGGCTCTTGCTTGTGTTATGTTCTGGTGTATATTGAACGTGAGGGTCTTTTTGAAAGTTATCACAAGGAATTTTGTACATTGTGTATATTCGAGCCTTGTTGAGATTAGGTGATTCATGTCGGGTTTGTGTGAGAAGATTTATAGATTATGCATGAAGTGATCTCTTGCGCCGTAGAGTGTCATCTCTGTCTTCTGAGGATTCGTGGCAATCAGCCATTTATCCTTGTAATATGCGTTATCGTCTAGTAGTGTTTGTGTGTGGAGCGCAATTTCTTCTGGACCATGGCCGCTAATGAGAATGGTCTTGTCATCGGCGTAGGCCACTGTGTATGTGTGACAGCAGTTTTCAGGTGAGGCCTGGGGTTTCGTTTGTAAACATAATATATCGTAGGGGTGCCAGTACGCTTAAGGAACCCCTAAGCGTAGTGTGAAGGGTTGTGAGAGGGTATCATTGTATTTTATGTTGCATCTCCATTTAGTGAGGTAGTGCAAGAGGAGTCTTCTGGTGCTTAGTGGTAACTTCGTATTGTTGGTGTCGTGGTATAAGATTATATTACCTCACTACCATATTATATCTATGGGAAAGGGACCAACAACTTACAGGCAAACCGACGAAGGGACGGAACACCACTAATTTAGACTGGCTGAGTAGCGAGAGAGAGTGCAACGGGGTCAGGTAAATTATGGACAATGGCAAAGCTCAAGGTTATTTAAAGAGGCATGGACAAAAATATGATTTTATTTACACAAAAATAATGAGAGAATTAATGGGTAAAATTACCTCAGAGAATTAACGGGCAAAATCACATCAGTAGATGAAAGGGGGAATTATAGTTATAAATGAGACTATGAAGTTAGAACTTAAGGTATTACAGGAGGAAACTATTCAAATAGGGGGGGGGGGGATTAACTCAATTGGGTTACTAGAAGGGGGAGAGGAGTTGGCTTACGGATGTCTTTGGCACGTGGGGTGAGACCGTTCGGAACTGAAGAGCGGGAACTTGAAGTGATGACGGTTCTCCAAAAACAGGGGCGGTAAGTTCCCGTCCAAGATAGGGAATTTAGGCCACCTGAAATAAGGGGCGAACGAAGGAGGGCTTCGACAGGAGTTGACGAGAGAAGCCGAAAAAATCACTCGGGGGCGATCGTTAAGGGGAATTACCTCACTGGCTGGGGCTAATTCCAAATAGACAAAATAGTTCAGCTGTCACTTTGCTTTGTTGTTAGCACCTGACTTGGAACTATGGGAAATTTTCTGGGGTCCGGGTTAGACTTCTCAACTCTGTATCTCTTCATGGAAGTCAAGCACTATTTATGTCCGAAGCTCCCTCCGGGGTTGGGGGGCGGTAACCGGGAAACAGCCCTACTCTCGAATGGCCTCGAATCTTCTTGCAGAGGCTATTCTGACCGTGTAAAAGTGAATCTTGGTGGACACGGTTCGAGGCTACCAATTGTGAAAGGGGGGGGGGGTAGGCTTACGAATTTAGGCATAACAGGGCCATTGGCAGCGCATGCAAGTTCCGTTTTGCTTAAGAGAGTCCCTCGTCTCACACTTTATCGAATGCCTTCTTCACGTCCTTGCTGATGGAGAGAGTCTTATGATGTACCTGGCGTTTTTTTTTTTGTATTTTGTCGTAAACGATGGTCACGGCCGCCTGAGTGGACGAGCCTCTCCTAAAGTCATATTGGTGGGGGAAGAACCAGTCCCTCTCTTCCATGTATTCCCGTAGGCAGCAGTTGATCATGCGTTCTAGTATTTTGCCTAGGTGCTCTAATAGAGCAATATATGCCTGTAGTTGTTTGGGTGTTTTGGCTCTTTGTTTGGTTTGTGTAGAAGTATGTTGTGATTCACTTTGAATATTTTAGTGAAGTGGCCTGAGGCTAGTGAGGCGTTGAATAGGTGTGTAGGTGTGGGGTATATGTTTGTGGGGAGGTTGTGTATTAGTGTAGCTGGTAGCCCGAAGGGGCCGGGGGCACGTTTTGGTGTCGTTTTTATGTAGTGTTTTGTTTCTTCGACGGTGATAGGAGCGGTCAGTGTGTATGTGTAGTCGAGCAGCTCCATTTGTATCAAAGGGTGGGCCTTAGCTTGTAAGCGTGGGCCCGACACCACTCCTGGACTTCCTGGAAGTGTTCCACGCGTGTGGTTTGGGTGGTTTGTGTGTGCGTTCTGTGTCCCAGTAGGACCTAAATGCGTTGAGGATGACGTTAGTGTCCGTGAGTGTTTGGTTGTTTACTTTGAGGGTGATGGGTTTACGTGGATCAGTGCCTATCATCCTTTCTACGTGCCGCCAGAAGATGGAAAGGTCCGTGCAACGGGTATCGTCCGCGATGCGGACGACTACTCGCCACTGCCGGTTCCTATCTAACTGTACGCACTGTAGGATGCGGGCACGTAAGTGATTAATTTGTGTTGTCGTAGGCCTCTAGTGTAGTGATTATTGTACTATATGATGAGTCGCTGAGTGTATATGGAAAATGTGAAATGTTTTAGGCAAGTGTAGTTTTTTGTAGTGAGTGTAGGTTGCGTGTTGTGTTTATAGTGTTTAAGATTGAGAACCAGTGGTCGTCTAGCAGGTCTGGATTGGTGTACTCCAGGTCGAGGTTTTGTGGCTGTTATCTGTTATGTGTCTCCAAAACTCTTTCCAGTTTGTGTTTTTTTAATCGTAGATAGGTGGTGTGGGTATGAGTATGAGAGATGTGGATATGATGAGGCATACCGATATGTGGTCAGAGAGTACGTGGGGACCCGTTGATATGTGCGTGTAGCGTGGTAGTTGCGGAAGACCACGTCCGGAGACGTGGTATCTCCGTGAGGACCTAAGAATGTGCTCGCAACGATAGCGCCGGAAGGCACCAGCTAGGTATCTTCCTGCGTCATTCGTAATGTTTGAAAGGAATGTCGAGTGAAAGGTGTTGAGGTCCCCCGCAATAAAGATAGGGAGGTTGTGGTTTGATATAGCCTGGAGTGGGGCTTCTATGTTTAACTGTAAACGTGGTGGTCTATAGTGTGTGGCCACTAGAATGGGGCCGGAGCTGGTCTGTATCTTGCAGGCTAGAAATGAGTCGTCTTGTGTTTGGATGAAGGAGTGGTGTATGGAGCGCTTTACTAGGATCGCTGATCCTAGGTGCCGCGCATGGGGAGATAGGTAAGTGTGGTATCCTGCAGTGCAGAGTCTGTTGTTAGGAGGATATAGGCTAGTTGAATTCAGGAGTACTATGTCCGGTCTTTATTGTTTAGCACCCAGTTGGCAACCGTATGGCGAATACCGTGCCAACTGCGTACGTCTAGCTGTGTCACATTGAGGCGACCTATTGTCGTGGGCTGAGTGCGTAGGAGGCTGATTTTCCCGGTACCGTTCCCCTCTCCTTGGTTATTGGCCAGGAGCCGGGAGCGGCCAGTACCTTCACTCGTGTTGTCAACTTTGATTTTGAGAAGTTGTCATTGGGTGAGGAAGCCGTAGTGGAGGGGAGAGTGTGTTTTGTGGGGAGGGGGGAGTTAGGAGCAGAGGTGGAGTGAGTAGAGCTAGGAGATGAAGGGCTAGAGATAGTAGGGAAGGTGCAGATTATGAGAGGTGGGGTTTCGGAAGAGAGAGGAGGTTGGAGTTAAGGAGGAGGGGTGGAAGAAGGGTGAGAAAGAACAGCAGTGGGGGGAGGGTGGATACCTTTACGTCTGGTTGTGTGTTGGAGGGAGTTTTTGTGGTAGGGTTTTCTATGCTTAAGACGAGAGACGGGTTTGGAGCCTTTGATTGGGGGGGGGGGCACTGGAGGTTGTGATGTTAGTGTGAGTGGGATTATAGGCTTTGAGAGGGGGAATGGGGACGGTTGGGGGGTAGCAATAGGAGGAGGAGTGGAGGTTGGAGAGGGGGGAGTTCTGGAGGTAGAAGGGGGTTTAGGTAAAAATGTGGAAGGAGAAGAGGCTGTGAAAGGAGCAGATGAGGTAGTTGGGAGAGAGATGGGAGCGGTGGGCAGAGGGGTAGGTGAAGGAGGGGCAGTGGCGAGAGGTGCAGAGATAGAAGGGCGGGAAGAGATATGAGCGAGGTGAGGGTGGGGGTGGGCCCCAGGAGTGAGGTGTGTCGGCCCACCGGGGTGGGGAGGAGTGGGGGTCTCTTGGGTGTGTGTTTCTCAATTAGAGCGAACACTTTCTCGGGGAAAGTGATCTGCTCTAGACCGTGCGAGGCGAATAGTGTGTTTAGTATGTTTGCGTATAATTGAGGGTCACCCATCGACATGTCTTTTGCCACCGTTGAGAGAAAGGCGGCCAGGTGTAGTCTAGGGTGTGTGTTCTCGTTAGGTGTATTGTGTGGAGTAAGGGTAGGTATGTAGAGTGTGGTGGGTGTCAGAAGTAGTGAAGGTGCGCCATGTGAGCCTTCCAATTTTATATCTTTCTTGTAGCGCTTAGTTTTCCCTTGAAAATTTCCCGCGCCATGATTGGCCATTTTTTGTAATACTTATTTTCGCGTAGAAATACTATATATAATGTAGCAATTTTTGAATATTTCCATTCGGGATAAACAAGATCACCAATTTCTTCATACAAGCCAATGAGAGATGCGTCCCCAGAATCTCCTATAAAATGCTCCCACAACCTAGGTGGACTGATGAGATGGGAGAAATTGCCCGGGAACATAGAGAAATTTATGAATAGATCAGAAGGACAGGAACCAATAGGGAGAGGACAGCCAGAATGATGCATCTAGATGAGGAACTGAAAAACATAATAATTGAAAAACAAAGAATAATCTGGAATGATATCATTGGGAGGCTGGATAGGGAGAACAATCCTGTAAAGTTTTGGAATAACATCCGAAGAATTAAGGGATTGCCTCCCAGACCCTGAACCCAAATCAAAGATGGAGAGGACATCATCGAGGACCCAGAGTCTCTCGAGAGAAAACTTAGAGCACACTGGCAAGAGATTTTTGCTATATCCCTTGAGGAGAACGACGACTTCGACCAGGACTTCAAAGACCAATTGCTTGATGACCTCGGCACAGTGAGACATAGAACACACCCGCAGCCGCATTTATCTCAAGAAAGAGTGATGGTTCACCACGGATGCCCAATAACTGTCGAAGAGGCCATGAACACCATAAGGTCCTTCAAGCAGAGGGCTCCAGGCTGGTCTGGGATTACAAAGAATAACCTCGTAAATGCCCCAAGGCAAATTATTCAGGGTTTGGCAAACACAATGAACGCTGCCCTGAATACCGGATAATTCCCTGATGGGTACAAGATGGCCAAAATCATCTTTATTCCAAAGAGAAACAAGCCCCCAGACCAGGTGGCTAACTATCGCCCGCTCTCTCTTCTAAAGGTACAGGGAAAAATCTTCGAGAAGATTTTAGCAGATAGGCTACAAGCTCAACTGAGCGAGTTAGGAGTGCATAACCCCCAACATCATGGGTTCCGAAAAAAAGGGACACAGATACCACCCTGGCAGTAGGGAGTAGCATACTCCCAAGCGAACAGGTTCTATGTAGATATTGTGTTGAGGGACGTGCAAAAGGACTTCGATAAATTCTGGCTGGAAGGTCTTCAATACAAGATCCTAAACCTCCAGCTAGACCCAATCATGGAAAGAATCCTCTGTGATTTCGTCATGGACAGAAGGGCCTGTCTCATGATAGAAGGGTACAGAGGTCCTGAATTCGAACTAAAAGAGGGCGTTCCTCAGGGAAGCTGCCTGAGTTCTCTGCTTTACTTGGTCTTCAAAATCGACCTGCCAACTTCCGTGCAGAGGGACACGATGTATCTGCAAGTCGCAGATGACATCACTCAAATTGTCCCCTGCCCGGAGAGGAAAGCAAGGGCGCAGGCTGTTTGCACAATAGCGGAAATCAACAACATCAGCAAGTACGAGAGACGATGGAAGAGCAGGACCAACAGGGACAAATTCAAGATCGTCCCACTGAGCCACCGGTTGAAATGGCCCATCTTCATAGATGGGAGGAGATACGGCTCCTTTGCCGAAGACACCATCCTGGACCTTAAAATCACCGTCTATGGATACTCGAGACACCACATGGAGAGGCGGAACCTGGCAAGCAGATAAATCTCCAAGATATACAGGTTTAGAGATCTTAGCTCGGTCAACATCAGGAAAATATATCTGATTTATGCAGGCTTAATATGCCTGCAAGGCTACGAGCAAATGTCTCACACCAAAGTCGGTTTCCGAGCACAAAATTATGCACGCAAGAAGTAATTACACCGATATATACATAGGGAAAACACAATACAACATATAAGAACATTGCATTAATATATACATAAATGAAAACAACAAACAATACAATTATTACAACACAAGAACTACAAGGTAAATTGTCGGCCATTAGAGCTAACAAAGGCTTGAAAGCTGAAGGTTCCCAACAAAAATAGGTACAAGTAATCATTAGAGAACAAACACTAAGAAGAACACTAAAACTCATGAAATTACACAAACATAGGTTAAAAAGTATGAACAAACAACAAAAGCAAATGTAAAAATAAATAAAAAATAAAAATAAAGCGATGCCCTCCCTATTAGGGGAAAATACCTCCCCCACACTCCCCGCTTTCATTTTCACCTACTGTATATTCTACTATCACAACTTCTACTAAAAACTGAGTATATCATCGATAATTCCACTTCTGTTCCTTCCCTGAAGATGACCTAACATGGTCTAAAGACATCTAGGAATAAAGAATGTCATTCGCGGATGTTTTTTCTCGCCTGGAAGACCCCGTTAAAAAACTTATAAGAAATATTAAGAAAATACAAGTTAAAATTAATAACGCTGCCACAGCTGTGGACTTCAATAGAACCTGCATATCACATTTCCTTTTACCTAATTATATATATATATATATACAAGAAATATTAAAAAGTTTCGTTGAAAAAATAATGAAATATAAACAAAAAGACAAATTTTACTTCTCAACATTAGCTTTTTTGAGGGTGAAACACTATTTAAACCATTCCTATAAAGATGAAAAAACTCTGAAAAGTAAAGCATGTTTAAACGTCTTCTTTGCCTATCATCAACAGAAGAACAACGACTGCCCGTCATCCTTTTTTAAGGTTTTAAAGTAATAAAAACAGCTGGCTGGGGCTAAGTAAGGACTGTACGCGAAGGGAAGGGGGTGAGATCAAATCCCAATGAAATTCTCTCAAAGTTCACTTTATCAAAGAAGCCGAATGAACGTCAGGGTTAACATGATGAAAGAAGACTCCTCTGTAATAGGAGCACACAATCCTCCAGAGTTAGATGCATCATCGTTTTCCTGTGGTCCATGAGATGTACTTGTGGGAGAAAGAAAAATGCCGTAGAAGGGACAAAAGGGGGTAGGGGAAGACGTGTTAAAATCAATTCCCACCCACAGGAGTTAAGAGGGAGGGGATGTACATTGTACACTCCATTGTACTCAAACTAGGGAAGAGTAGGTGACAGGTTATGGAAGGGGGACTTTTTCTTATAACTTTATTTGTTTATCAATATCATTCATCTTGTTGATTTTCTGTATTCGTATCTATGTATTCTTTCTAGACTGAAGATGCCCCTTCAAACATTGACTCCATCTATCTGACTCTTGGTATTTGTAGGCTAGGTTAAGTCTTCTTTAAGTTGGCTGGGTTGATTCTTGATCTTCTTTTTCTTGATGTATCTTCCTTTTTTTAACGACGATGTGATGATTCCTTCTAATTCTGATGACGTGATGACTTCTTCTGCTTCATGATGACGTGATGATTTCTTGAGACGAGTTAGCCCTTGAAGGCGTTTTCTTTATGTTTTCTTGACATCGGTTTTCTCTTGAGTCGATTTCTTGAGTTGTCCATAAAGCGATTTCTATTTTCTTCTGGGATTTTCTCCGTAAAAATTGTGGACTTTGGGGATCCATCGCGGGTCTTTTGAATCCAGAGGCTAGCACTCTACCGTTACGCTACGGCGAAGTCCGTCTTGAATTAGTAATTTAATGGGCGATTTATATTCTCGTTTTTGGAAGGAAGTTTTTCTCTTATACATCTTCGTACCCCTACAAGCTATTCGGCGAGTCGCCTGCAAAAATTAGCCGTAAGCCAAGAAACTTTGGTGAGAAGGCTATGTAGCAAAAATGGTGAGCAAAACACAGATCTTCTTGGCCTAATGCGAGATTTGCAAGTGCACTGAGGCAGGGAGGGCACGCCGCTACCCCAGTTGCAATGTGCAACAGTACAGAATCAACTGATTCCTAATAGAAATCGGGGGATAGGCTTAGAAAACACTCTCAAAATGTTGGGAGGGGCATTAAAACAAATGGGTGTCTCAGAGTTGTGATGGAGAGAGAGAAAACATATAACAGCGTGAATAGGTCTAGGCATTGTCAAACTCGCAGTCAAGGAATCTAATTTACTACCTAGGCATTTTTTCATATAAAGCGACACCTAAGGATTTTCAAAGCTTTTAGAAACGACTCTAACCTTATCAATCATTATGTATTATATATAATACAATCTTTATAATTACCTTTTATTTCAAGAAATTCGTTTACCCTGTTTCTTCATGATGTATCAAATCTGTCAGCCAATCGGAATTTGAGAAAAAGTCATATATCAAGCACTTTTGTTCTGAGGCGAGTAGCACAAATATGAACGTTGCTTTTGTGATGGAGCATTGCTTACGATCAGGTTTTCTGTTATTTCTAATCAAACTATGAAAATTTAATAAATCAGTATTTTCTTTTAGTTGTATAGAATTTTTAACTGAATTAATAAGTAAACAAGGTTTTATTTTCCCTTTTGTATATCTTTATGGATTTTTCGCATGTGTATCATATCTGATACATTAGGATTAAAACACTCAAATTGTTCCGGCCTAATTTTTAGTTATTGTGTTGATAGCATAATAATATTTTCACAATTTATTGTTAATTTAAATTTATAAATAAATACACGACGAGTATTATTATTATGGATCCTTAATAATCTTGCATTTATTGAGAAATAATGCCATAAAATGTAAATAAATTATCATTCCAAATTAAGGATTCATAGGGCTCGATTAAAGTAGAAAGTTTGAGAAGGATTTATATACTAATTTACGTGAAAGATTTTGGTGAGGAAATATTTCCAAGAACGTAGTGGTGAAGACCACCAAGCATTCAGCATCTTCAGAAATCATACTTTCAAACTGCATAAGATTGGTATGGATATATAAAAAAATTATTTCATTTAAAGTATTTAAATTTCTCTCGCAAGAATTATTATTGTAAAGTATAAAGCTGATGCCATTACAGTATTTGGTCAGCGTAAAGGTCGACAAAAGAAACTGATCTCCTAGACATGATCGGTCTATGATACATACAGTTAAAAACAATCCTAAGACTTCATCAAAAGACTTACAACCAAATCTTGCAGCCCGCGATGTACATGTACACACTGTCGTGGTATGACATTACATTATACCAATACCATATTATATATCTATGAGGAAGGGACCAATAACTTGAAAGCGAACCGACAAAAGGGACGGAAAACCACGAGTTTAGACGGGCTGAGTAGCGAGAGAGTGCAACGCGGTCAGGTAAATTATGGACAATGGCAAAGCTCAAAGTTTTATAAAGAGGCATGTGCAAAAATATAATTTTATTTACACAAAAATAATGAGAGAATTGATGGGTTATATTATCTCAGAGAATTAACGGGCAAAATAACATCAGTAGATGAAAGGGGGAATTGTAATTATAAATGAGACTATGAAGTTAGAACTTAAGGTATTACAAGAGGAGACTATTCAAAAGGAAGGGGGGGAATTAACTCAATTGGGTTACTGAAGGGGGAAGAGGGGTTGGCTTACGGATCTCTTCTGCACGTGAGGTTTGGCTGTTCGGAACTTCTGAGTGGGAGGTTGGTAATTCCAAATACACAAAATAGTCCAGCTGTCACTTTGCTTTGTTGCTAGCACTTGACTTGGGACCATGGGGAATCTTCTGGGGTCTGGGCGAGACTTCTCAACTCTGTGTCTCCTCATGGCGGTTGAACACTATTTATGTCCAAGGCTCTCCCCAAGGGGGGTTAGCGGGAAACAACTCTACTCTCGAATGGTCTCGAATCTTCTTGCAGAGGCTATTCTAGTCCTCGTAAAGGGGAATCGTGGGGGAAGCGGTTTGAGGCTACCGCTTGTGGAAGGCGGGGGTGGTCTAGGCTTACCAATTTAGGCCTAACCGGGCCTTCTGCCAGCGAGTGGTAATTCCGTGTGCTCAAGAGATTCCACGTGGGGTTCCCTCACACACACTTCGAAACTACAATGTTGTTTAAACTAAGAAAGATTTCATAGACGTGTCCCTAGAAGGAAGCCACTGTCTTAGAGAACTCATATAAATGACCGACAGGTGATCTCTAAAGAGCTTTTGGGAGATGCCAACCGCAATTCGATAAGATTCTATGGTCAGATGAGACGTAAATCGAGCTCTTTGGTAGAAACGACAAGCAGTACCTTTGGCATAGACTGGCGAAGCCCTCAAAGAAAAAGAACACGGTGACTACTGTCAAACAGAGAAAAGGTTTAATTATATTTTGGTGATTTTTCACTGTTGCTGTCACTGGGGCATTAAAAGTGATAGATCGGACCATAAAATCTGAAAACTATCGGCACATTCTTGTTGAAAACGTGAATCAATCAGCAAGGGAACTGTGATTTGGAAGGTATTTCACCTTTAAACGAGACAACGATCCCAAACATACCAGCAAATCTACTCAGAAATACCTAACACATCACCATTACTGTACTCGTAATTGTAACCCCCTCAAGCATCTGTAGAAGGAGGTGAAGAAGCATGTGCATAAGAGAGGCGCTCGCAACTTTGCTGAATTAGAAAAAGTTTGCTGGAGTAAAGTGAAATAAATTCGCACATTCTAATAAGAAACAACTTACGGCTGTTAATGACACTAAATGGAGTCATACCAAGTATTAATTTTATGTTGCCAATATTTTTTGTTTTTCTCTATTTTTAGATAAATATATATTTCTCATTTTTCTTCCGCGCTTTTATTGACATTCTTTTATTTATATCTTAAAAACCGTATTCGTGTTGACTGAACTTATACACACAGCTATATGTGTAATAGTAAGCATGACTAATAACACAAGGAATACATGTATGTATATCACACAAGCCAATATCTGCCTGGTAACACATTCAGTTCACAGACTGAAAGGTACAAGTTTGCACTTATTAATTTGTTTTTGGTTGATTTTACGATCCTTTTCTTGGATCATTATCTTATGCCTTATGGGCAACATCATTTTCGCTTGTCGATATTCACTATTACATTGTATGCTATTTTTCCCATTTTACTCGAAATATTTCTCTATTTCTTTTCTCTTATTCTTTTATTTATTTTTTCATTCCCTTTTATACGTTGGCTTAAATAGTTTCCATTCTTATCTATTATTTATTTTCTTATTTCTGTATATTCATGGTATATTTTATATCTTCGATCACATCTGAATTATTAATTTAAATTAATTCTATCTTATATGCTATGCTCATCAAGAATATTGGCTTCTTTTATAATTTCGAATTGGCCTCATTTAGTATCACTCTAAGAAAGTGTTTCTCTCTCGGTCATTTTTGCCCTCTCATACGAAATTGATCATGAAGTAGGTATTTGAGTCTTTCCTTCTGCTAGTAGAATTACGATTAATAAGGTTTGCTATTGGAATGTTTACTCTTAGAAGTTTTTAATGTATTTAGTTATATTTTCTTCCCTCTTTATTCCAACATTGTTCGCCCGTTCGAGTAGATCAAGTTTACTACTCGCAAGAATTAACCAATCAACATTTTGAATTATGCATACAATAATCCAGGTTAAGTAAAACACTTTCATATTATCAAACATACGTTTAGTAAGCAGATGCTTACTAAACGTAAGTATCTGCCGATTCCAAAACTTTTGCCGATGCTGATTCCGATGCCGATTCTTATTTATACTTGCTTGCCGATGCCGATGCCGATACCAATGCCGATGCCGATTCTGTCTAATATTTGTTTTTAGTGTTTATGCTTAATTTATTAGATACTTTATAATTAGTTTCTATAACTATATTACTTAACTGTTAGGCTCAGAAAAAGGGATTGGGCACTCTGTTCTTGACTCGCTCGCAAGATAAGGGCCTGTTATTAAGAGCGCATAGGCGGAGCATTGCCAAATTTTTTTTCTCATCGATAATCGATAATGGCGTTACTAATGTTTTAACATAGCATCGTTCGTCTCTCTCATAAGCAAGGAAATCTTTTTAATAATTACGATCAATATTTTTTGGCATTAGACCAGGTAAGAGTGCTTCAAGGGATGACCATTTACCGCCCCAGACTCGAATTTTACCCTTCCGGGTGATCTCATATCTATTATGCAATTCACCAGTCGCTCTGGTGGAGCTGAGGGGAACGCATAAGGCGCTGACGAAGGGGATGTCTCCTATGGGAGGAGCGCGGTAATATTTTCAACTAATTGATAAGGGGCCTACTTAAGCGAACGGAACTTATACTACCACTAAACACTTAGCGCTCTGCCTAAGCTAACCTCTCTCTTTAAATTAACCAGGTTAGCAATCGGGTTGAATACTTTCAATTAGCAACACACAAAAATTCTAACTCGAATTTATCTTGCTATTATGTTTACCTATCCTTGACGATTAACGATTTGGCAATAATTTGTTCTTATTCCTCAAGAGGCAAGACGACTATCTAATTATTATTTTCTTTGGGGGGGGAGGGGTTCGTTTATAAACCTCTAAAACCTGACACCAATTTATTATGTAGTAGTTTTATATATATATTTTGAGCAATGCTGAGGTTAAAAGCTGGTGCCTTGTACCTCGTATGTACTCGATTAAGGCAGTTATTAGGGGTTCAAGGGATTAATATCACAAACTAAGGTAGAATCTCGTATGACTACTAATATTGCCAAAACTTTCGTTCAAGCGATAGATGGAAACATTAACCAAAAAGAGTAGTTTATTTTACAACAAACTAATCAATCAAAACCAAAAATTATTTTTAAAAAATTAACTCGCTAATTAATATAAGGCTTGACTCATAAAATAATTAATTTACACTCCCATAAATACGCAAATGTTAATCTTCAAAAAGATTTTAAATTCACTGCCTTACTAAAGGAATATTACAACGGGCTACCCAGATAACTTTGGGCACCGTTCGTTTTAACGAATTCAGTAATTGCCGAACAATGCGAACTATGGATAGATTCCACAAAATACTGAAAAAATGTTTGAGTTACCGCTATTTTTTTAAGGCTTGGCTGATGTGTATGGCGTCACCCTCTCGGTGGGGTTTTGGCCCTATGGTAGGCAGATCCCAGCTGACTGGCGTAGATTCTCTCCAGCCAAAAGGGTAGGCGTTGGTTACTTGCGCGTTCGTAGGTGGAAATTCTGAAGTTTCCGGTCGATTCACTTATCTACGGCTCCCAATAGCTATTCCTTTAGATTAAGAAATCTTTCTTCTGGTTGAATAATACTCTCGTCGAGAACGAGAAATTGTCTTCCTTGCTCGGTAGAACATTGTAGAATTTATCGTTTTACTAGTCTCTTCTGGGTACTCTTAGAAACGATCGGCTTCGAAAATGGCTATCTTTTCAGGTTCGTAACTGGGTTATAACGAATGTGAGAACACAGGACGTTTCTCTGGGGCTAACTCGGTCTGAATTTCTACTTTTTTCTTGGCCTTTCTATATATATAGCCATTAAAGTGGAAGGAGGTTGAGGGATCGCTGCTGCGGGGTGTGTGTGTGGAGGTCAACCTTATTTGAAGACAAATGACTTGCCTGGCTTTTTGTTTTTACTTCGGCGTTAGCTCAAGGGAGAACTTTTCGCTGAATTGGTTTTTCGTACCAACAAAGTAAGAGGGGAAATTTAGGCCTCTTCATATCCCTAACGTAAACTACGCAAATTAAAAATAGCATCTGTACCCATTTTAATTAGCGAATTATGTGTCTCGAGTTGTCAATACTGCTTATGCAGCGGGATTAACTGTGTTCTTGGTTAAAAAGGCGTCTCTTCGCCGATGTATTTAGGGCTATGGCCACTTTCTGGAAGTTACAATTTCAGCTTCTCCCCTCTCTGTGGGAGTTAGTGTTTTGTTTCTTCACTGCTGGCTTTTCAAACATAGTGCTCGACCCGATTACGGTAAAATTGAGGGTTGGTTGTTAATTACCTCAATGTGCGCTTTCATTCTCGCGCTTTGTTAGGGTAGAGCCGTTGAGGGAGGGGAGGGAGGAGGCGTGGCCGCTGTCCGGTAAGTTAGTCGTACACACACAAAAAGAAGTTGCGGGTGTAGCGTCTATTTTTATATATATATATATATATATATATATATATATATATATATATATATATATATATATATATATATACATATATATATATATATATATATATATATATATATATTTATATATATATATATATATATATATATATATATATATATATATATATATATATATTAATATAGTTTACAGAGACCCAATTGGAGTTCCTAATCAACCATATGATTATTTCTAATAAATGTGGTTTCGAATTTTAAGTTATATATAATGATTCACCTACTCAGGGACGTTTTATTGTGTTCCTTATCCATGGACATTGTCCATTTATCATGATATACTGCCTGATACTGAAGAAAAGCTTTTTAGTTAGACAGGCGTGATGGTGACGCGAGGTCACAACAAAAAGATAAAGAACTGGAAATTCAAAACATCAACGCGAAATTTTGTCTACAGCATCCCGATTCTTCAAGTTGGAACAATTTCTCACTAAAAATAGTCAGCGCTCCAAACATAGAAATTAATAAGACTAAATTCGCTAAATAATTAAAAGAAAATACATTTTAAATAGCATACAAATCCTAAAGGTTGCTCCACTCAAATTAGTTTTATTCTATATGAGCTTTTACTTCTCCAGGTAGGTGTCAATAAATTGTTTGTTAGAAACGTTATTATAGGCTGGCGTAAGCATGGTATTGGTCTCATATTTTCTATTATTATTTGAGACATTATTAAAGGTTTCTTTTTATCAGTGGTTTGAAAATTATAAAAGGAATATAATGGATAAGTTAATTTCCGCTTTGAACTTAAAACGTCAATTAGTTTGGGTCTCTACAGATTCAGGTTGCATTGCTTATGCGTTTGATCTGCCGTTTTCGCGGCTCGGCCTTCGTCGGTGGTTTGCCAGATGAGCGCCTAGAATTAAAATTATGTGTGTAATTATGTAATTCGTAGCGTTTTAATTGATTTCTTTTTAAAAAATAGAATGCTATTATAATTAGCATATGCATATTATGTTGTTTACCAAAACACGAACAATAACATGATCTTTGTCCCCTTCTAATTTTTAATAAGCTTTCATTTTTCCGTTTATTTACGTCTTCTACGAGGGACTCCAAAAGTTCTCCTGCTGCCGTGAAAAATAAAGTAAAATGATATATTATAACCTAAATATTAAGGAAAGAAATTCTATGAAAATAGAAGAATTTACGTTAACATAAACTTTTCGATAACCTGGTTAGAAAAAGATATCTTTGATAGTGTAATGAATGTTAATAGAGGAACTGCTCCCAAGAAAACAAACATATACAAATGGATAAATCGTTTTTTTATTTGAAGATAATATATTTAGGAGGGCAACCAATTAAGCGGAACTTCAACCTCCTCTAACAAAACGAAAGAAGCATCCACTATTTAAGAACACATCTGGAAGATACACTATGTAATACATAGTACGTAAATAAGTTACTTCTCAGTGCGTTAATTTCATATTTTCTTAAAGGATTTCTTTGACTTTAGCAAAGCGTTTGTATGATACGTACAAAGCTACGAGGGGTGGTCAATAAGTTTTGAAATTCGGATATAAGGAGTCTTTGAATTCCCGACAACCAGAAATCTCCTGACTGCTGTTCAATCCACTCCTGGACGGCGAGCTGGACATCTTCATCGTCCCCAAACCGGCGTCCACGCAGTGGAGCCTTGAGCTGGCAGAATAAATAGTAGTCGCTAGGGGCCACATCTGGACCTGTAGAAGGGATGGTTGAGCTCCTCGAATCCGCACTCGCGGAGTGCAGCTTGTGCAACTCTGGCTTTGTGGACTTTGACGACGTTGAAGTCGATCATGGGGCGTGAGGTTTCTAGGGACCCAACCTTAGTAAGAGCAAAATTGTCGTGGATGATGTTGATAACACTTTCATGTGATATTCCAAGTTGTCGCTCGATTTCTTCGACCTTCACCCGTTAATTTTCGAGGATCCTCCTCTCCACACGGACCACATTATCCTCGTTGGTCACGTCTGATGGGCGTCCTGGACGGGGGTCATATTCAAGGAACTTACGACCATGGCGGAACTCCCTATTCTAACGAGCAATGGTTGCATAGGAAGGAGTGGCGTTGTTGTACACTGCAACCATGCGTTCATAGATATCTTTTTCATTCTTGCCTTCCTTGGTGAAAAATATGATCACTGCGCGGTGCTCAACCTTCCCCATTGTGGAAAAATTTGTGACTGACGATCGGTGATCAGCTACTGCTTCTTAAATAGACGAGGCAGGAGTGTGCAGCTATAGATCCTGACTTGTCATAACTTCTCCTAACACCCTTTCTTTGTTTCGCCCTACCAATTCGCAAAACCTATTGACCACCCTCGTTAGTACTACGCAAAGATCCTTTTTTAACGATTCTGAAACCTTTCGTGTAAGGCCATTTTGTTATCATTTCTGGGGCCAAATTGGAACTATAATTTGAATTGAGGACGATGAAATAATCATATGATCAAGAAGGTGGCAATGTGTAGCAATAAAAGAGTGATCTTTGTACTATATTTCAATAAGGTATATCATGAATTAACAATGAATTAATTATACATGTATAGAAAAGCATTACAGATAAATTTATAATGCCGAAAGTTATAGATGGATAGAAAAAGGCTGATAATTTATTGATGAGCGTTTCAGCAGATTGAATTAACCATTTATTAATTGATGTAAAATGACTATGATAGAAATACATGGGAAGTAATAGTAATGCTTTATGGGCAAGGAAATAAGGGTAGTTGTGTTTTCATGAAGTGGGGAGTAGAAACTGCTGAAAGAGAAATTGCGAAAAGATTGGCTCCTCTGCCCTTATAGGATATTCACATACAATTCTCTCGGTAAGGAGCTTACAAGAGAATACGGAATACGAGAGATGGCAAGTTACATTGGCCTCGGATCCAGGAGGACAAAAGTGGCTACGACGGATTACTAGGTAGCTCAATCCATCTTTTATCTTCAAGATGGATTAGGTAATCCGAAATCTTGTCTCGAATAATTAAGATTGTCACTGATAGTCGTATCCTTTCTACTACAATTAAAATTGCAGCTTATTTGAACCAATTTTGTTAAATATATATATATATATATATATATATATATATATATATATATATATAGAGAGAGAGAGAGAGAGAGAGAGAGAAAGAGAGAGAGAGAGAAAGGGAGAGAAGAGAGAGAGAGAGAGAAATGGGAAATGAAGACAGAGGGAAAGTCTTGTGGTCATTGGGATGCAGATAGTGAGAGGGATAGATGGAGCGTCGGAAGTGGAGACGATTTTACTGTCATAAAGATGCCTGTTTGTAAATATACGTGGATCTAACATGTGTGAGGTATGCTTTTGTGTATATGTGTGTGCTGGATAACTATTTGAAGAAACAGAAGTAAAGCAACATTGCTAGGTATAATGAGTTTATTTTGGGGGCGGGGGGGTGGAGTGTGAAAAAATAAACAAATGAGTGAGATTGCTATCTATGTGTTTCATCCAAATACATTGCTGCAAATGGTCGGTTGTCGATTCTTGTAAGTACTGATTGCAATCTTTTCCTTGTGCAAAGATAAAATACTTAATTAGCAGTAGGGAAATATCGCATACTGTTGTAATTTAATCAGAAGATATTGACTGAAAAATAAGTTCTATCAATCTTATCCTGTCACTTTATTTTATCATTATTTTTTAGCTACTCTTCCTGCTTAATAATAATGTTTTTTGACCCACCTAGGTTTGCTGACCTCTACAGGTGTATAATGTTTGAAAGATATCACTTCTTCAAGTACAGCTTTTCTTATGAAAGAGGATTTTTGCTACGCTAGTGTATTGCTTTATCTTGCAAGAGATAATTATCGTGGCAGGACATTTAATCGATGGACATTTGGCCGATGTTCTTCTTTAAGTGCAGTATTTTGTAGTATTCGAATAGTTTAAGTAAATTAACTAAAGTTAGATAATGAATTCACGTACCATAGTCGTTGTTTTCAATGGGGCTAATTTCTTCTTTCATTATTTCAATGAAAAGATAGATAGATATGGGATATCCGGCACAATAGCAGCTAGCTAATAAAATCATACAAAATACCTTGTAACAGTATGTACAATTATTTCCCGTAAAAATGTAAATATTTACAGTTTACCATTCAAATAGCATTTGTTATAATTTAGTATTTCTACCAAAACTATTTAATTACACATCAAACATTGTTATTTTATACAATAAATATATATAATTCACATTTATTGTATTTCGCAATATTTTTATATTCCCTATTCTTATATTTGCATATTATTCTATTACTAATTATTTGTACACACCGGACTTAACTGATCCGGTAGGGGAGGAAGTGATGTACCCGCAGTTTGCAGACGGCATCACACAAATCGTCCCCAGTTATTACAAACATGCTGGATACCAAACAAGGCTGACAGCCATCGAAATCGATAACATCAATCAATAGGAATGAAAGTCAAGCCAACCGCCGAAAGTTCCAGATCCTTCCAATTAACCACCGAAGTCGTGTGGATTTCTTGGTGAACTGCGAAATCTACTAATACGGAAATAAAGGAAAAGTCCTAGAAGAGACACTTTACATTCCAAGGATATAAAGTGCACATTAGCAACAGAATCTCCCAAGCCAAAATCCAGCTCGGAAAACTGTATAGATTTAAAAACCTCAGCTCCAAAAATCTTAAAAAGCTATACACTGCTCTGGTGCGCTCAGCCTTCCTTTATCCGGCAGTGGTCGTGCAGGATGCGAGTTCCAACTCTCTCAGACAAATGCAGAGAGTGCAGAACAAAACAGCCCTGCTTATAGCTGGAGCACGAAGGACGGACTATATTCAGCAAACAGAACTGCAGGCAAGAGAAGGTCTGACTCCACTGAATATAGAACTCCAAAGGCTAGGGAGAAAGACCTGGGACAAGATAAAAGACGAAATACTCCCGAACATGAACCTCAACCTAGAAATTCCGAGAGCAGTTAGGGGACGCGCCACCAGGCAAGCCCTATTCCAGAGTGGAGGAACTGCTCCCGAGATAACCAAATCGGTATATATACGTAATCAGAATATATACGTAAACAGGTGAAGCACAAACACCTAAGTGCAAAGAAGAAGAAACAAAACAAACAAACAAAAAGAAGAGGCGAAGTGCCCCAATATTAAAACAAAATATACAGAACAGAAATAAAAACCTAAACCCCGGCAGAATGAGTGATAAACTGTTAAGTAAAATAAAAGAATATATATATATAGCAGATATAAAACTTGTAAGGCTTGAATGCCACGATGGAGGAAAAATCAAATCTATTTATTTATTTATGTAAGTTAAAATTAAAAAAAAAAATAATAATAAAAAATAAATGGGAGGAAAAATAAAACCAACAAAGTAAAAACCTGAGAGAAGCCCTCTACACCAGGGCAGCACTCAACTTCTTTTTATCTTTATATACCTACCACACATTTCCTACTTATTACATCAATTTCAATTTCAATGATTAGAATGCAAACTTTGACATTGATTTGAACATCACATCATACATAGCATTTATTAAACACAGAAATAGAAAAAAACACAACAATGCCACTTTGTCGAAAGAGAGAGAGATACCAACGAGGAAATCGACGCTGTAATAACAACAGAAGAAATGATATTAAGTTCCAAACAGAAAGCCCCAGGAAAATCGGGGCTAACGAAAATACATTATGTAGAGGCCTCTAACAACATACATGAGGGGCTTAAGAACGTATTAGTCTAAATACAAGATACTTTCCAGATGAACTAATGATAGCCAAAATAATATTTGTGCTTAAACCTGGAAAGTTACCTACGCAGGTTGAGAATTATAGACCGATTTCCCTGCTAGATTTCATCGGGAAAGTATAGGAAAGAATAATAACCAAGAGATTAATGAAATTCCTAAACGAAAATAATTGCCTAAACACATGACAATTTGGATTCCGAAAAAAACGGAGCACGGAGATGGCACTAAGTGTGATTATAGAAAAGAAAGCGTTCGACAAAGTTTGGCAAAAGGGATTACAATAAAAAATACCCAGATTGGAAATTAATAATAAGATTGAGCGGATACTTTGTGACTACGTAATGAACACATACGCCTAAATAGATACATGAAAAGTATCGAGGAAATACATTCAAGCTAGAAAAAGGATTGCCGCAAGGAGGGTGATTGAGTCCCATATTATATTCAATATATACGGCCGACATCCTCCACCTATAAGCGAGGGAACCTTAATATACAGTACGCAGACCCATTGACACAATTAATTGTTTGCCCCTATCGAAATGGACCTATGCAAGCAAGAATGACAACAACTGAAATAGAATCTATAAACAACTACGAAAAGAAATGAAGGATCAAGACAACATAAGCAAATTGAAAATAATACCAGTATATAGGAAAAAACAGCAGATATCAACATAGAAGGTGAAAGATATAGATATAGCAACGAATGCAAGGTTTTAAGCCTAATCATCTCAAAAACAGGTTACAAGAAACACGTAACAGACAGAATTCACAAAGGAAAATTGGCGCTCAAACTACTCTTGAGATTAAGAAATCATAACCTAAAGAACAAAAGAAAAATATACGAAACAATTATTCAATCGGCTTTAGTGCACCCTACGGTGGTAATGTGAACTCTTTCTTAGACTAGCCTACAACAGATTCAGAGGATACAGAACAAAGCAGTGTACATAATAACGAATACTAGACGGGCGGAGCGAAGAAATCAACGAAATTTACACACAGGAGCAAAACATACTACTAACAACAAAAAAATAGAAAAAAGAGCAAAGAAAATGATAGGGAAAACCCAAGAGGAGGTGGTAGAAGAACTCCCCAACAAACTTGATCACGTAGAAAGATGGAGAGCCTATCGACTATTTCCAAGTATGTAACTTATAAATATTGGAAAGAGAAATGGAAGAATTATAAACGTAAACAATAAGCTGACCAAAAGTATTAGGTCAAGGAATAAGTTCTTGCGTTTTTTATAATGTTGTGTTGATTTAAGTTTTATTGACGTAATTTGTGCACATATTAAGGAACAATAATAAATAATGAGAGCAAAATTTGCAAAGATTAGGCTACGTCCCTTAACAGCGTAGACTATTAAGCTTTTTCTTAGGCTACGTCTTGAAGTTGAATAATAAGCCATTGCGGTTTATTTAAAAGTTGTGTTAATTTAATTTTTGTTCTGTACCCTCAAAATGGAATGTCAAGTTGAAAGAAAGGCGCATTTTCGCTACAATTGTTGGTATTCATTTTCAATCGAGACGGGAACAATACAAACGCAGCCAAAGCTCGTCGCGATATTTGTGCTATGTACGGATAAAATGCTTCATCAGAAAGGACAGCTCAATGGTGGTTTTCACGTTTCAAAAACGGTCATTTCAATCTTAATGAGGAAGAACGTTCATCTCACCCCATTAAGTTGGATGAAGCTCGATTGAACGAACTTCTTCATGAAAATCCTCGTTAATCGACTAGAAAATTAACTGTATAATTGACGTGTGATCAGAAAAACTGTAGTGAATCACCTTCATTCGATGAGGAAAGTTCAAAAACTCGGTGCATGGGTTCCGCACGCTTTGATCGAAAGCCACAAACTTAAACACTCTACGATTGCCGCAGGTTTGCTTGCTCTACACATGGCTACTCGTGGATATAAGGACAGATTTCTGTACCGCGTCATCACTGGCGACGAAAAGGGGTGTGTTTATGTCAACATGATCCATCGAAAACAATGGCTTAGCCCCAATAAAAAAAACATTTCCGCGATAAAAGCAAGGACTTGATCCACGAAAGACGATGTTGTGTGTCTGGTATTTTTGTAAAGGCATCATTCTTTATGAGCTCCTTGCGAACAACGAGATTGTCAATGCATAACTTTACGTTCAACAAATGTATCGACTCGCCGGAGCTATTCGTGAAAAGTGACCTCATCGACGTTATGGAGTCCTGCTGTAACACCACAATGTTCGTCCCTACATTGCCAATATCACAAAAGACGCCATCCAAACGCTTAATTGAGAAATCCTGCCTCATCCTCCATATTCGCCAGACTTGGCTCCATCGCATTTCCATCTGTTCCGATGGCTCTCCAACAATTTGCGTGGCGTTTCGTTCAATACTGATGTGGAATTAAGAACCTGGTTAGACGAATTCTTTGAGTCAAAATCCAGAGATTTTTATTGCAGAGGCATCGAAAAACTAGTTGAACGTTGGTAAGAAGTCTTAAATAACAACGGAGAATATATTATCGATTAAATTGCATATGTTATCAATTAAAAATGAAGTTTTTCTAAAATTGTTAATGGTAATGAATAAATTTGATAAAACCGCAAGAACTTATTCTTCAACCCAATACATAAAAATAGGAATAAAACACGTAGAATAGATATTTAATTATTTTTTTAATTGGAAACAAAATTAAAAAATACGAAAGAAAAGTATGTACTAGAAAGACAATGCTTAACAGTAGCAATTTATTAAAGCTAAAAACAGGTTTGAACGCCATGACAATTAGACAAAAGAACAACATGAAACTTTTAAGCATACACAAAAACAACTCTATAAGTAAATATCTACTCACACAAATTCTAACTTAAATACCTACTCAAACTGCCAGAGATTATCCTGACCACCAGGCAATATTGCAACCCTAAGCAAACCTCTGACTTCCCTCCATTTCAACCTAAAAACTTTCACTTTATCAAAACACATACTTACCGGGCCTACAACTTACACAAAGGACAGGCGACCTACGAAAATAATGAATACACTAAGATAAAGAAAGAAGATACACAACGTGTTTAGGATCCCACGTTAAGTTGTATGGCCGATGATTGCTTAGATCACCTATATTGTCTTAGGCTATATTTCTCGCTGTTCTATCCTTAACCTTTCTTCTTCCTCTCCCTCTCACTCTCACCCCTAAGTTCTCCCCACTCCTAGTCCCAGACTCCGGTGGAGGGAACTTGGAAGACTACAATGGTGTACCGTTCCTTAGGCCTTCTTCCTTGCCCTGGCACTCGTGAATCACCAGGGGGAGGGATGGATGTCCGCTCTGTTTCTTATGCTCCAACTTTCCTTTTCATTTTTGTTATCCAATTGGGACATTGTGATGTCCCGATTTAGTTACGGTTGCCAAAAATAGATTTCAATGTAGAGTTAAAAATTCTGATATGCTACCATGTTTGATTTGCTGTCGTTTGTGGACGAGGCAGGGCAATTTCTATGCATGTTAAAGGCAACGCACAGTGCCCTAAAAGCATTTTACGTCTTTGATCTTTAAATCTTAAAGATTTTGGCATTAGGAATATTTTTATTGAGATCAACAGTAATCAATATCAGATATGAATTTCGCTTTGCTATCCTTCCTACTCTCTTATACATATATATCCATAGCTGAGCTTGCTGTAAATTTAAATATCTACAAAGATCACTAGAAGTTAGAACAATATTTAGAGATATAATCGATAAATGACATTTTAAATAAGGATTATTAAAATCAAGTCACAAACTAAATTGATTAACCATACATCTTTAATTCGACTGTTTGCTATGCTTTCGTGTCAACGTTGGCCAACACATCTCAAAATCAGGAAAGAGGAAATAACGATGAAGGCATCAAGTAATTCAGCTGCTAGTATTCCTTTAGTTTTACGCATTGAAAATTCTAAGATTAGGTTATATTTGTGATTATTTGTGTTGTCTAAAATTGATACTACAACTCCATTAAAACATGATATATATACGATGTAATTACATTAAATTCATTTACTTATCTTTCTGAATGTTTCATTTATAATGATATTATTTTAAATGTAATTTATTCTCGTAGATTTCATTTTTGATTCTGTTTTCCATATCTTTCCCTGTCAGCAGAGATTTTGCCTTTCCATGTATATCACAGCTGAGTTGACGTTTGGGAAATGGAAACACAAAAGGTTTTTAAGCCTGGATATTTTAATGTTTTAGTAATCAGCAACTGACTTCAGTATTTAGCTTTGGAGGTACCTTAATATTTATATTCTACTTATTTTTCATCTCCTTTTCTCCTTCCACACTAAAGTATCGTCCTATAGTATATCCCGATTGGTCTTGCCTTTTGACAAAACTAAACAGTATTTATTCACATAAGAAGTGTAGCTCTTCCACTTATTATCGAGTATTCAAAGGATAACTTTATTTTGTTTGTTGTGGTATTGTAAGGGCCAAGTGGATGGTATACGTACGTAGGTTTGTTACGTACTTCAAAAACTCCTTGATTACGTTTTCTCTAAGAGTGCTATGTTATTTAACGTTATTTTAATCGTTGAGGATTTATTGTGCCATGCTCAGCGTTTCGAGGATTGAATTAAATACTAAAAAAATATATATTTAATTACAACATAAAAAAGTGAAATCTAAAAAAACAAACTATACAGCTATGAATAAACGAGTTTATGATAGAATTACTTATTTAAACCAAATGAATATAAAGTAATGGTTGACCCAAAGCTCACTTTATTATTGGACTCTAATTATCACTCAAAAAAATAATTACCTTTATTTACCTTTAAAACAACCATAGGTGAGTCCGGCTGACGACTGTTTTCGCGGTCAGGCACGTGGACGTGTTCACAGACACCCAGTTGTTTGACTGGCGCGACGACGGACTTGAAGCCACAGGTCATTTCGGTGAGTGTGACGGATGGCGTTAAGCACATTGTCTAAGATGATTTAAACAACGGGTCCATGAAGGTATGCTTTTTCCAATCTTCTGGTTAATCTTGGAATGGTTCGCACTGATGAGTGATGAACACACAAGTGGATCCTTTGAGGAATGGGGGGTGTTTGAAGGAGTTCACTTCGAAGTATTACTCAATGGCGAGGACTATCTCTGGTTTTTTAGGTAAACCTGGATAGGGGGTTTTACTGACGAGAGATGATTGAGCTTGATCCTCAATACAAAAGCTAATATCGGTGTGACCATCAGGAACTGGTTCGACGTGAGCTTCTTCTCTATTCCTTTCTTTGATTGACAGGCACTGCACGGGAGTTCGTCGTGTCGATCACTAAGTCAATCTTATTCTTTTTCTCCAGTTATCAGCTTATATACTTCACAATCCACTGAGGGTTAGGGGAAAGGGGAGGATGAGGGCCTAGAAATGAAACCTCGCTCCTCTAAAGGCTTTTCTCTAAGCGTCTTTCACTTAGCCCTAAAGGCATCTTTTGGCATTTGGTCGCCGCCCCTCTAATTTCGTCTATGACGTGAAATTAGATCCCAGCTCTTAGGGTAAATAGTACCTTTTTAACCAATGTTATGCTCGCCGGCCCAGAAATCTGATGATTCATGCTATTGTGGTTGGAGGAGGCCTTCTGGTGGTCCGCGAGTTGCCGTGGCAGAAATGGATAAGTTGATGAAATCCCTGATCAAATTTTGATTTTCCTTTTCAAGTTATTATTTTAATTATTCCTTACTCTGTGATCCCACATAGAGATCTACTTTCCAACCAATAAAAGATTGGTTCACTGGCAGTTGATGCGGCAATTTTGGCGTTGCGCCATCATGTTGAGCGTCTTTAGCCCATCCGTTTTCAACAATTCTTACACATCGTCCTACTAATGACAGAGGGCTATGTAGCAATTCGAAATGTCATACGTCCTAAAGGCGATATATGTAAAGCTCGGAGTAGAGATTCCTTATGAATATTGCTTATTCAGAGGTCGATTTTTTTTATTCCATTCTAAGGGGAAGTCTTCTGTATTCATGGTGGTTTTGCTCATGTTTTGCTTATGTTTGGTAATGGATCCATCCCCTCCCCATAGCCAGGACTGAGATAAATTTGCTGTCATGGATTTTAATGATGATTGGATAGCTGGATGAGCCTGGGTGGACTCCTTTCAATGGACGAAATGTTACGGAATTTTTGTTCATTAGCGCGAAATCAACCATAGCTAACCGGTGGTGCAGCCTCCTCGATAAAATATAAAAACGTAGTTGCTTCCACAATACACTGAGACAGTTGTGTGCTCCTCAGGGGTCTGAGCGGACCCCTACCCATGAAGTGTTTAGACCTTCCAGTAGAGGTTCCGATTCATTCTTTGGGAGCAGCTTTAGTACGGGTATCTAGCATGGGGCTAATCCTCAAACCTGCTTGCACTCGCTCGCCCATTATGCAATTCCTACAAGATTTGCATAGTTGGGACGAGGTTGTAATGACAGGATCTATTTGTCAAGGCATTTGGCTCAGAGAGGAAGGGGGAAGAGAGGAATTGGCGCCTCATGATGTGGATGATTAACCGTAAAGAAGTAATTATCTCTCTTTTAAGTACCTCCATTGATGGGATACTTTTGGAGGTGAGGAAGGGGGAAACATGAATGAGAAATGAAATTTGAGAATGAAAGTGCAGTTAGTTAATTCTTCTTTTAGTCCTTCGTATTTATCGAGTCTCTTTAAAAATTAATCCTTAATATGGCTGCTAACAATACAGGGCAACACACAAAATCGGGCCTGCACACACTTTTTGTGATATATCCTTCATTAATCCACTAATCACACTTACTTTGCAGTACATGACAGATTCAACGCCTGTGAACACAACTAGATCTCAATGGGAGCGCCATAAAAGAATATACTGCGCCAAACATTACTACAAGACAGGCTCGTTCAAGAAAATGCAGGACACTTTCGTGCATCAGTTTAAATGTGAAAAAAGCCCCTCCAAGAGTAGAATTCAGGACTGGGTGGACCGCTTTGAGAACTATATGAGAGTGAAGAACTTCAATTAAGCCACTGACAACCATCCAAGCCATTCATGACGCCCCAGGAAGCGTACAGCTGAGCTGGTCGAGAGCGTGAGAAAGTCAGTTCAGCAGAGTCCAAAACGCTCTGTGCGCAAGCGAAATCAGTCCCTCCGTATATCTTGAAACTTGCAGGAGCGTGCTAGTAATGGATGTAAAGGCCTTTCCATACATAATACAGATGAAACAGACCCTCCCAGCCTCAGACAAGGACTGCTATGGCAGTCAAGATACTGTTGAAGATTCAGGAGACCCCAACTTTCCTTAACCTTCTTTAGACCTCAAATGAAGCTCACTTCCATCTTGAAGGAAAGGTAAACTCGAAGACAAATGTCTTCTTGGGGACCTCCAGGCCAAACGAGGTAACCGCCAAGCCCCTACACTCTCCTAAATGCACGGTATAGACTGCAACCTCAGCCAGATAAATCATCGGACCATTCTTCTTCGAGCAATCTGGCGCGACAATGACAGTCACCAAGGAGCGGTATGTTGAGGTCCTCAAAACCGTCAAAAGGGAGCTGCTGACCCTGTTCCCGTTTCTTAAGGGAAAGTTCTGGTTCCAGCAAGATGGAGCAAGCTCTGACACCTCAAACCTGTCCCGAGATTTACGCTAAAAAAGCACTTATGTGGCCGTGTGATCAGTCTCAAGAATGATTTTGAGTGGGCACCTCACAACCCACACCATAGACCCCCAGATTTCTTTCTCTGGGGCTACCTTAAAGACAAAGTGTACGCAGGGAGACCAAGAACCAACACGGAACTCTAGGAAGCCATCAGATAGGAGATCAGAGCCATTAGTCGGTTAGTTTGTAAGGACGTCATGGACAACTTTGTGCTGCGCCTCAATAATGCATAGAGCTAAATGGAGGTCATCTCGAATATGTGCTCTTATGTTCTGATATGATGTTTTTTTAACATAATAAACTAGTTATCTCCAAAGTTTTCTTCAATCCTTGCAGAAAATTAAGAAATGAGGCCAATCGAAATTTGGAGCCCATTTTGGGGGGTGACCCTCTAATTAACTAAATTATGAAGTTGGTTTTCGGTCTTTGATTATTTTATAAGTCGGAGTCAGAGTATGGTTCACATTTAGCAGAAAAGGTGTAGTACCTGCTAGCTGGGCGCTATGTGTTAAGGCTTGGTTCTATCGTTTTGATGAGAAGAGGCTTCTGAATCTTCAGTCGGCGAAGATCAGTGTTTATTCTGTGGGTGGTAGTGTTTTAAACCAGAACTGTTTTGTAACTTGTTTGTTGTAACTTGCTTTGTTTCTTTGTTCTTGCAAGGTTATCATTGGTCGTCGGCTGATGGTAGTAGTGGTCATATGAATATATTGATTGTTCCAATGAGGCTTACATTAATCATGGGGGCATTCGAATTTGTACACCCCATTTGTAGCTTTTAGGATAGAATTTTTCTCACAGAGGTTGTTCCACATTAATAGGTTTCGAGACTTTTCTATTTTTATAGAATATTCGTAGATATAACTAATTCTCATTTTCTTGGATAATGCTGCTTTTATGATATATTGTTGTATCCTCCTTGTGTTTGGTAGGCATCCGCAATTTAATTCTTGTAGTAGAGTTGTATTATTTTTTTTCTTTTCCCGTACCTCAAACTTTGAGTTCAGAATTTTCTTCTGTAATTTGTCAAAGTTTCTGTTAAAGTAGTCATTGTTGATTAGGATGTCTTTGGATCGTCGAAATTCTTCGTCATGTTTGGACCACGTTCAGAATTTCTTGATATCTCTTGTCTATGAACCCATTAGCTATTCCTTTTTGATAGACGGAGGTGGTATGTTTATCGTCACTCCTATTTTTTACATTTACATCCGGGTAGAAAATACGACTTCTTACATTCAACTTCTACGAGTATGTGATCTGATAAAGTAATGAGATTCTAAGGTACTTTTGGGTTGGAATAATTGATATTTCTCGTTAGTTACAAGGTATATGATGAACTCACCTTTGGTGGGTTCATCATTTTTGTTAAGAGCGTTTCTTTTAGGTCTTCTTAAATAAGAGTGCGCAAAGGTAGGAGAAAATGGAGACTCTATCTCTACTTTGCCAAATGGACAGTAAAGTTTGGCTCTGGGCTTCGAACTGAGGCTTTAATTGTACATATTTTATAAGTTAGTTTAATATTTGTGGTTCAATTCTTGCGGGTTTTCGTAGAGACAATCATCTATTGGTGCACTGTTGAAAAGGTAACGAGAAGAATATCAACAAATTCATTGGTCGTCTAAATGGAAAATTCTGACGAGATGAATGGCGTAATAGTTGAATTCAAACATCTGGAGAGTTTATTTGCCGGCGTTGGAACTTGAGAATTTATAAGGCCAAGGGGGTAAGTTTGCTTATGTGATTTGACATTCCCGTATTATCAAGAGTCATTTTTACCTTTAATAGGAGAAAAGAGCCAAAAATATAATATCTGTAAAGAGTATCATAATCAAATCTAACTCTTTGTTGTGCTTCAATCTCGTTCTTTAATTCTTTCGGATTCGTTGTATGTCCCTCTATCCAGGCTCCCCCTCTTCTGCAGATTACGTTGCAGTGTGAGAAAAACTTGGGACAATATCCTTTTTTCCTCTATTATTTACTTTAGGAAATTTGCTCCATCTGCCGAGACGATCCTATCTACATCTTGTAGTTCGGCACACAGGGCGATGTAGGCGTTTGAGGTTGGGATTATTTTATTTAGTGCCTCTCAGTATGACAAGCAGAAGCTCACAGATCTTTTGTTTTGGGGGACGGTCATGGCCGGGAAGTACTCGTGGGCTCAGCATCTTCATGTTAGTCTTTAAGCATAGTCCTTGGGTGGCAAGGAGTGGGAGATTCCATCTTTTCCTGTAAATAAAAGGGAGATAGATTTATACTTCCTACCTATGCGTGTATCTATCAATCCATAGCTGTTTGCCTAGTTTACGCAGTCAGTGACTTTTCTTCAGGTTTCGAGCTTGTTTCCCTAAAATGACTCCTTTTCTCTGCCACGAAACATACCGGAGTTGACTATACCCTACAAACAAGAGGGTCTGGACCCTTCGAGAGCCACTCTCTATTGCATGAAAGGAAGGAAGAGAAATGTGGTATAGTTTATTTAGTAAAGTGTAGTCCCTCTTCTGTTGATTACCCCGCACTCTAGCCGCAGAAAGCTAGAGTGCGGGATTACTAGCCACACAAACTAGTGCCTGCATATATCTCTTCCTTCTTCTCTAATAAAATCTGTTGTATCCTCTTCCAAGAGACAATCTATTTTATAGTGTTCTCCTAATGCTTTACCCAAGTTGTGCTGCTGCAGTAAGTGTGGCAGACTCAGTCCCTCGGACGAGACACTGTTTTCATATTTTTTTGCCATACGTCTTTGTGATTTGCTTGACCTGTCAAATGTGTCCTGTTTTTGGCCCGAGGAATAGATAGTGATGAAATAAGGGCAGAGAGAAATTGAAGGAAGCGTGAAATTTGAAGAGAGTTGCAAGGCTGCGTGGTGGTCACGCTTCTCTCTGACAATTAACGTATATTTAGTTTAAAGTTTGGATTAGGTATTAGCGGTAAATTGTTTATTTTTGTTTTGCTGTCTGTTATTTTGTTTTAAATGTGTGGTGTGATTTGGCATTTAAGCCTAAATTTGCATTATTTTATTATTCCTGGTAAGTAAAGGTTCTTTCATGTTTCTATTAGTTTGTAATGCTGTTTTTTTGCGTGTTATTTTCAAATAATTGTAGCTTTCAGTTCGTGTTTTGAATGGCGTTTTACCTTATTGATTTTTTGCTTTTTATTAGTTTTATATTGTGCTTATATATCTTAATTCTCTTCTATCTATTTGTTTAAATTCACTTTTAATTTTACTCTTTCGTGTACTTTATTTTGGGTAACGTTTCAAAATCGGTTAGAGGTCCTGATTTGTTAGATTTAATTCGTATTCTGAGGATCTTAATGTCAGATTCGGGTAGTCTTAATCTGGGATTAAGCATACATCTCCTCTTTCCTTAGATTCACTTTCGTTGTGGCACTCGAGAACAGTTTGTTGTCTCCATCCAGATGCTATGAAGATGCCAAGCACCCAATTTTTCCTGACTTTTCTAAAATACTCTTTGCCCTATTTTCTATTACAGTATTCAATGATTCTATTTTTCTTTTTTATGTAAATATTTCTATTTAAGCCTTTCTGCTCACCGGCGTTTTCAAAAGGCTTTTTCGAGATATTTAGTACCTTGCAATCTTATGTTATACAGGCGATAGTTTAAACATAGCCATTTTGTGGACCTACAGATTTTATCGTGGATTTTGAATCATGCATCCATCTATTACTCAATTACTTTCATCGCTTTTAACTCATTTTTTCCTTTTCACACGTTTAACTTCATACATATATTGGAAGACCGCTTAATCTTTGTTAACTTTTGCATTTATACCTTTATGTTTTTCAGTTGTGGATTGTTGATTTTTTGTTTATATTGTACATGTAGCGGTATTTGTTTGTTATCTATTTATGATTTAACTTTTCAGTTATCATTTAAGTTATTTTAACTTTAATTTAGTATTTCACTTTTTTGCCCTTAGACTTACTTATCTTCTCTTAACTTTGGTCCACCTCACCTCAAGACTTGTTTGTATTTTGGTTCTGTATTGTTCCAGTTATCACTGTTCTTACGTATTAGTTATTCAATATTAAGTAGTATGGTTCATTTAGGGTGGAGTACATGGGTTATCCTTTTAGTATTCTTGTTTGGTTATCTTTGTTGGCTAATATGGTATTGGTCTGGTTATAGTAGTCGCTAAGGGAGCCAAAAACTCAATTTCAAGTGATTAGCAACCGTGCTCTTAAGTTGAAATCCAAGAGTCGCTCTCAACTAGGAAACCAAACCTCCTGTTCGAGTACGGAGACAAATATCTCTCTCAAGTATGGAGCCAATCGTCCCTTTTAATTATGAAACCAAGGGTCCATCTGAAGTAGGGAACCGAGCTTGCATGAGAATTAGGGAACCAAACGTCTGTCTCAGGTAGGGAGACAAGAATCACAATCATGTGAGGAGCCAAGATTACATTTAAGTAGGTTAGCCAATTGAAAGTCTCAAGTAGTTAAACCAAGTTTTTCTCTTAATTAGAGAACCAAGCGCCCATCTTAAAAAGAAAGTCGTCTTTGTCAAGATGGGAGAAATGTGTCCCTATCAAGTAGAGAGCCAAATCTACCTCTCTAGTAAAGCGACAGGTCTCACCCTAATGGAAAGAGCTAAGCGGCGCTCTTAAGTGGAGAGCCAACCGTACATATCAAGTAAAGAGCCTAAGGTCCCCTCTCAAGAAATAAGCCAATTGGCCCTCTTAACTAGGGAGCCAAGCTTGCCTCTCAACTAGGGATCTAAGAGTCAGTTTCATGTATAAAGCGAAACGTCTCTCTCTAACAAAGAGCCAAATGTCATCATCAAATAGGGAGCCAAGTGTCCATCCTAACTAGGAAGACAAGCGTTTCTCTCAGAGAGTGATTCAAGCGTCAATTTCAAGTAGATAGTCAAACATCCTTCTGAAGTAAAAAGCCATTTGTTCTCCTCAAGTTGGAAGCTAATCGTTCCTCTCAAGTAATAGAGAGATAACGGCCATTTTCAACTGAAAAGCCAAACGTTACACTCAAGTAGATAGCCAAGCGTCCCTCACAGGTAGGTAACCAAGATTTTATTTCAAGTAGGGAGGTTTTTGTTCCTCTTAGGTCGAGAGTCAAATGTCCTTCTCAAGTAGAGAGTTTTCTGGTCCACTCAGGTCGAGAACCAAACGTCTTTCTGAAGTAGAGAGCCAAACGTCCTTCTGAAGTAGAGAGCTAAGCGCCCTTCTTAAATAGGGAGTCAAGGTTTACAATTAAGTAGAAAGGCAAGCTTTATTCTCAAGCAGAGACCTGAGGCTACATTTCAAGTGAGGAACAACCCTCCCTTAATAGGTCAGAACCAAGCGTCCCTCTAAGGTAAGAATCCTCCATTACCAATCAAGTAGAGAGCCATGCGTACCTTTCAAGTCGGTATTCAGGCTTTCCTATGAAGTAGAAGGCCAAATGTCACTCTCAACTAGAGAACCAAGGGTCCCTGTAAAGTAGACAGAAGAGCTTTCCTTTTATGTAGGGTGCCAAGCTTCCCTCTTAAGTAGAAAGAAATCGTCCGTCTCAAGTAGGGAGCCAAGCGTCCATCTCAAGTAGAGTCCAAGCGGCTGTCAAAATTAGGGCCCCAAGCGTTCTACTCAAAGTGTGAGCCTTGTGTCCCTCTAAAGTAGAAACCCAAGTTTTTCTCTCAAGTCTGCATCTAAACGTTCTCTCATGAATACAGCCATGTCTCTCTCTTAAGTAAAGAGCCAGGCATTTCTGTCAGGTAGAGGGCCAAGCGTTGCTATCAAATAGATATACAAGCTACTCACTAAAAAACGAGCCAAGATTCCCACTCAAGTAAAGAGGCAAGTGTCCTTCTTAAGTAGAGCGTGAGAGGCAATCTTCCCACTCAAGTATGGAGTCAAATTTCGATCTCAAGTCAAGTTAAAGCCAATCAACTCTCACGCCTAGAGAGCCAATGTTCTCTTTCAAGTAGAAAGCCAAAGCGTCTCCTCTAAAGTAGGGAAACAAGCGTCCCTCTCAAGTAGGTAACCAAGTGTCCCTCTCAAGTAGGTAGCCAATCGTCTCTCTCCAGTAGAGAGAGAGCCTAACGTCCGTCTTAAGTTAGGAGCCAAGCGTCCCTCTTAAGTACGATACCAAGCAGCCCTCTCAAGTAGAGAGCCTAACGTCCGTCTCAAGTTAAGAGCCAAGCGTCCCTCTTAAGTACGGTACCAAGCAGCCCTATTAAGTAGAGGGTCAAGCAAACCTGTCAAGTAGGGGGCCAAGAGTACCTCTCAAGATTGGAGCCACGTTTTCTTCTCAAGTACGGTACCAAGAAACCATTTCAAGAAGGAAGCCAAGGGTCCTTCTGAGGTAGAGGGCTAATGGTCCTTCTCAAGTAGAGGGCCAAGGGTACATCGCAAATATGGAGCTGAGCGTTCCATACAAGTAGGGAGGCATGCCTTCCATTCTTGTAGTTAGCTAAGCCTTCCTTTCAAGAAGTGAGCCAAGCATATCTTTTAATTGATTGGCGTTGGGGAGCCAATTGGCAGAATTGGGGAAGGGGGAGTTATTATATTTTTTAAGGAGAAATTATGCTTTTATGATAATCCTTCTGGGTCAAAGTCTAAAGAATACTACTATTGCAACCCCTACTTCTATTACTACCTACAATATTACGCCGCATGCTATTACTAATAATACATTTAATACTAATACTAATCTATCACCTTTACTAATACTGCTACATTACTAGTACTAAGTACTACTCCTAATACTATTATCAATTTTAATGTTATTACCTCTACTACCATTTTTACTACTTCTATTCTACTACTACTATTATCAATACACAGAAGAGTCAGTAGGTCATGGGTTAACAGTATGTAAAGGTAATGGTGGGCAATGCCACCGGACTGCGCTATCAGGTAAACTTCTAGAACTGTATCAGTTATGAAATGACATTTCGTAGGTCAGTCTGAACAGCGGCTGGGCTGCTCGTGGCAAGGCAACGTGATTATCGGAGTTCTAATGGGGAATTGTATTGGATGTCAGATGGATAGAACATCGCTTTTATAAAAATTTGAGACCATTCTACATCTCTCAATCTACTCGTAAGGTGTTGCATACGTGCTGAGAATACTTCATGGAACGCATTATTACCTACCATGGTCACCACAGTGGCCGCCCCCAGTGGCATTTGGCTAGAATTGTCTATGGTATAAGACATTAACACTGTCTAAAATTGCATCCACATTCAATGCAATAGCTACCAAACACATAAGCATGAGGCCGATGCAGCCTTCTTGCCTTCCATGGGATATAGGGGCAGAATACAGACCATAATATAATGCGTCTGATAATACCAAGACACCATAATAATGGCGCACCTTGGCTTGTGACGACACGCCACGGTTTTAGTTACTTTCGGTTGATGATCGGGTTCCTATGGGGCCATGAATCCCGGGTTTCAACAAGGCTACGTGCATGCTGATGGTGGCTCCATAATTATGTGGGGCGTGTTCGCCTGGCATGGGTTGGGTCCGCTGGTCCGCTTAAACCTGTCATTGACCAATGACCGTTAGGTTGTTCTGGGCGGTATTCATTTGTATCTATTCGGAGACTTCATGTACCCCAACAAAGGGAGGTTATATAAGGAAGTAGGATAAAGTTGTGCTCCTAGACTCTGGAATGCTCTTCCTACCTAAATCCAATCCTCTCCCTCCCTTGCTACTTTTAAGCGTCTCCTGAAGACTCATCTCTTCAGAATTGCCTTCTCTCTCCTGTAAACTTTCTCTACACTCGCTGCACAACCTGCGCTCTGGGAGGGCTAACAACCCTGAATGGCGCATTATAATCATCCATTATTATTATTAAGTACATCGGGGTCAAGTTGGCCCGAATTGGTTCTAGGAGGATTATGTGGAGTTCCGGCGCATTGTGTGGCCACCACGATTCTTAACCTATATGCACCCGATCGAATTTATATGAGACGTGGTGCCTAGGTGCATTTGACCCGAGATCAGACACCTAAAATATCAGGAAACTGTGCAGAGCTATCAAGGCGGAATGGATGAACATTTCATCGGGCGTCCTTTGTCCATTTGTGGAATTGATAAAACTTCGAGTTGGTGCAATATGCTTGGCTAGATGGGGGTCCTATATGAACTGGTTACCCATCCCATGAATTTTAATACCTTTTGGTACTATAAGAGCTTTACTAGTAATAGTTTTCACTACCATTTTTACTATTTGATTACTACTATTATTATTACTACGACTACGACTATTTCTTCTGTCACTATTACTTATACTACAAGATTTGCAAGTTTAGTCCATTTATGAATATAAACCTAATCCCTACTTCATTTCCATTTTACAAATGACCTCTATTTTTCTCTAACTCTCCATGACCTAAAAATATCACGGGTACTTACAAAATCATTCAAATTGCGAATATGTACATACCAGTAGATGAATATATATAATTTATCCTGTGTACCAGAATGCATATGTGTTATTACGGTGATCTACATGTCCCCTTCGTTTTCTAGGGAATTCCTGAATGCGAAGATTAGTTTGAATTGATATAAAGCGTCTTCACATATGGAAAAGCTTAATTATATTAACACTACCTGTTTCTAACATTTAATGATGCACTTGCTTGCGATCACTCTCCGTTTGTATATCTATATTTTTCCACGCATTTGTGCTTCTACCTCACTTAGGGTATGTTTTGGTACACCTCTGTCTTCTGTCTTTTGTATAAAGCCTTTCTCTTTTGTTTGTTCGTTTAAACTTTTAATTTATTCAGCCTAATTCTATTTTGTTTGTTTGCATTATGTATTTCCATATGCAAAAGTCGGTCTACGTCCTCTCAGTTAACTCTACATATCTATATATTTGAATATGTGCTTTATTAGTCCTTCTATGTATTTATACTTGATTTCTATGCATATGTATTTGAAATTTTGTTTGCTACGTTATCGCTGTTTGCATTTTTATATAAGGTTGTTGTTTATTGTTTGCGGACACGCAGCCTGTTTGCCTGTTAGAGGCATCTGTTTACTTATTGGTTATAAATCCATTCTCTTTGGTTTATATATTTTGCTTCTTCTCTGATTGGCTGCTCTTATGTCTCTGCATTGTGCGTCTGTATTTTTTCCCTCTACTCTACATACCATCTTTCGATAAAGAATAATTATTTCACGTAATGAGTTATGAATACCATATTTTACATGTGTTAACGAATTTCATAAAGTTCTACGCAAATAAGATATCATCGCTCCATTTCCCCTTCTTGAATTAGGGAAATTACGTAGATGAGCGCATTTTAATCCATTTCTCCTTTGATCTTAGGTAATTTAGACCAAAAGTAGTGGCTTCTCAGCACTGCTCATTATAATCTGGGACATTTGTGTATATCTTTACGTAGTATTTATTGTATGATAGTTACCTTCGTTTAAATGGAATTTTTTAATAAAGAAGATAGAAGCAAAGGGTATACTGCACTGTCCGAATTGCCAAAGATCTTTGATAGAACTGAACACTACGTACTTTATGCAACTTTAACATGTTAGCCAATATAGTGTTTATTTTAGCCATTTTATATACCTTATTGATATATTAGCATCATAACTGCTCATTCGTGCTTTAAGGTGCCACTGTGGATTGGGAAGAAATATTTTTGCGAGGAAAAGTCAACACGTCTCATACATGTTTCTTTTATGAAAGCAACCGAACCCTCTTGCAGTCTTTAAAGGATACGGGAGGGAAGGTAGAAAAAGTGAAGAGAAACAAATATTTTAACGCCTTAAGGGGATAACCTACGACTGCCTCAGTATCATAAGCACTATCTGCTTGCTCTTGGCCTCCCCAGGTCTACGAGCATGACGACCATTCGTAATCTTTCTGTGTGTCTGCCTACACAGAGCGAGCCTTTGGTAGACCTGATGTCAACACTCGCTTACATCTAACCCTGCATAAAGCCAAAACACCACACGTGACTCCATCCAAAAAGAAAATGGCCGCACACCTTTACTGAGTTGTTAGTTTCACAGAAGGAAAACCACAGAAAATAAATGAGAGGTCATCCCTGAAGCTTCCAAAGTCGGCCCTTCTAAAGGATGGGTGATCCTGGACTTCAAATCCGTTCAACCAGCCACAGATTTCAAGGCAGGGGGCAAGGGGGGGGGAAGTTTCATACTCGTACATCGAGCGAAACCTCTTCCAGTAGGGTCTCAAAATAAACAGCGCTTTAGAACTTTCCACGGTCAGCATCATTCGCAGTTGTGTCTCCAAGTGGGCTACAACCATTTCAGTAAGCGTCTTCACTTACAGGGAAACTCCGACACCTCCATCAATATAGGCCATATTGACCAGGTTTCCTCTGCCCGCCATACCCTCTATAAGTACTTTGAATCTTTTACTTACAGTTCCCGGCTATAAAGCTTTACCTGGAGAGGAGGTATTTTATCGATTTTGTGTACATTTTAAAATCAGCTAACATCGATGTCGTGGATTTTCGTCGCAGAGTGTAACAGTTGGAGAGGAAATTTATCATGAACATAGATTCGAACGGTAGAAAACCAATCTGGACGGGCACTTACACGATAGATTACAGACACTAGGACCTGGGTGATCAGGTCGAATAGGGGACGATTTGTATGCTACTTATGGATGAATTCCCTTATAATTGCTCGAGAACCCTTTCATTTTCTTTACTCAATATACTTTGTGCTTTTCTGTAACGCATACTAATTTAGGGTGGATAATCATCGATTACCTTTAAATTAATCAGCAATTTCCAATTGAAATATTATTGCCGGGATGCTGCAGCCTAAGAAGTCAATAAGTTGGTGCTTAGATCGGACGCAAGTTTAAGGATTCAGAGATATGACCTCCATATTCCAGTTGATGAGTTTAGGTTGGTTGATGAAGCCGTTTGGTTTTTCTGCGTTATCCTTTGCCGCGGGCCTGACCAACATTTTTTGAACGTCTGGCCCTTTTGCATACAGTCCGCTTCCTTGTTTGTCGGCCTAGTATGAGACAGACTTTAGAGAGAAGTCATGCTTATACCCGATACAAGTATTTTTCTAACGCTAAATTATGGGAAATTTTCGTCAAGCAAGGGGGTTAGGTTCCCTTATTAAAACACGCTCAACCCGCTTCCGTACGGGTATAAGAGTCTTCGACAAACAAAAATACCCTACTTGCAATGGTTGAAAGCGTGTCGAATGATTCAAGGAAAGTTTCTGCGAGATCCCTTCCCCTTTCCTCTAGGAAGAAAGGGCCACAATCGTTGACCCCTTGTTCGTGGCGGAGTCTTTCTTGACCGTTCCACATCATTCTCTAGTAAGAATTCTGCTCCGGCAGCATTTAAAGTGTGTTGTGGTTCGCTAAAGGTCACTGACTGGACTTTACTTCGAGGTGAAGAACCCTTCAACGATAGGTAGTGTGAAGAACGACTGGGTTAGAGGGGTCTTTGGTGTCAAGAAGGGTTTGAATGTAGTTTTAGTATGGATCTGTAAGAATAATAGACACAAATATACTTATTGATAGAATATACATGTGTGAAGGAAAAAAGGCAATAAAAGTTAGTTGGATAAGTGAATGGGTGTTTGAGGGAGAAAAGTTTGGCTGAGGTGGAAATGGACGATATTGTGCATGAGAGGTTTGCAAGGAACGTGATTGTAAGGACGCGTATGAGGGGCCTTCTCTCATGGTTTAAGCACCGACGGAACGAAATGATTACAGCATTTGACACACTATTGCTCTGAGATGTCAATTTAAGATGAAAAAATGATGATTGGCCATTTGCCTAATAGGGCATAAGGGTATGGGAGGGGAGGAGAATTTTTAATGGCATTGAAGCGCGCCAACGATACTTCACCTTTGTGGTAAACTGATAATAAAGGAAGTCAAATTATCTTTTGCCCATAATTTGAACTAAAAGGACATCGGATCCAGCCACCTCCTAAGCTATAAATTTCTATTTAAATTTAGAAGAAGAAAAGGAAGAAGCAGAAGTGTCGATAATATTAGAAGAGACTCCTTGCGGCAATCGCTTAGAAGATTGGGAATTACAACATCCAAACACTTTTGATTTATTTCGGATTTCCTTAAATATCTCTGCTTTCTAGACGTTCTCATCGTCTTCCTGTTGTGGAAGTAATGATACCGCAGGGATGAATTCATTACCTCTTTACTTAAAATCTTTACTTACTTATTAAAATTGATGGCAATCACATAATAAAAGTCATGCCCATATGAAAAAAGGATCACTCCTACCTTTTACGCCATCCCCATATGTGTACACAAACACATACGCTATTATTCCACGCTCGCACTCCTGTTCTAAGATACGCACATATTTGTAGGTAAATCATTTACTTTTCCTTTACCCAATTTGAAGTATGGGTACAAATGCTTACAGGGCTTATAAGCCTTGCTCAAAAAGTAACGCACAAAAATATGTAAATACAAAGCGCACACAAGTAAGCGAAAAAAGCTAATATCACTTGCTTAGCTGCAAAATCCTTTCGAACAAAAATAAAATACATAAGCACAAAGCTTACGTATGTAGACCAAGTTTGCTGCGTACACTTATCGTAACGCAATCCAGAATTTGGCCGGGATTCACTTCTTCGGCATTTTCAGCCAGCGCTCATAGATTGGCACTAATTAATTGGGGAATTAGCTAAAATTTTTACACTAGAATGCCTCAAAAGACATTACTTTCTGAATGGATGTCCTTTTCGTCTTAAAATTATGTTAACAATTAAATATTATTTTTTTATCAATTATCTATATTTTTAGTGATTTTTGTTCTCCCATGATTAGGCTTTGGTTTTGCATTTAAAAGTAGAAAGAAGGTAATCCATAATTATGCAATTCCGTACAAAGAAAGGAACTAAACACAAATAAATTGTTAAATCAAGAGCCTAAACTTATTTCCAAATTTCCATTCAGACTTATGTAGGTCCCAAGGTTCATTAGATTTACATATTTCTATGTCCAGATGACAATTATACACTGTCATACATAAGATTTACCATAAATAATTGGGTTGGCTCATCATTACCTAGAAAACATCAAGATGACTTATCTTTGCTGTTGTAAAAATACCGAAATTAAATTATAAATTTTAGGATTTGTCGGACAAGTCCATATTGAGATTATCTTAAAAATCAATAAGGCGAAGTTTCATCTTTAGCTTAAATGCGTTTGTTAGAAATTTGTAACTTAGCGCCACCTAAATGGACCCTCGTGTGTACAAAAATGTTTTTAAACCCTTGTTGGTTGATGATTTTCTACCAGGTATTAATTAGATGAAGCAGAGTAGTCTTATGAAAAAAAGAATTTAGGTGTAGTGTGTGGGGTGTTTTAATCAATTGGTCTCGTTGTTCTTCAATCATTGATAAGTTTATTTGTAAATGCAAAATAAAAGTGCGGCAGATATGTATAAAGCGGTGAATTCTATTCCTAAGAACTCACTTTTTGAAGATAGAATTAATGAAGAATGTGGCTTCACGCAATATATCTGTATTCAATAATTTGAGTGTTAAGCAAACTATGAATAATTTAAACCTATCGAACGTAACAGTGATTGACATGTTTTTTTTCCATGATATATTTACAAAGTACTTTAAAAACCACCAATAAGGCAGAGTGGAATTAACTCTTTACTTCAAAATAAAATATAAAAGAGGACATGAATATTTGGAACAAATATTGGAGTTTGAGTTAGTTGACACGACTACAACACCTGTCTTAAGCTATATGGTATGAGTGGAAAGCAGAAGCGCAGAAAAAAATATTACCCATTATTCAAAAGGTTGAAGTACCGAAATTAACAATTTACAGTAACCAATGGCTACCATAACAAATTATTCAAAGGAAACTTAATTTTCTTTACAAGACCTTAAATCATTCCGTTAACTTTTAGACAGATCACAGGTGTGCGCATTTAAGCAATTGAGACTTATCGGAACAAGCGTAAGTATTATATAAATAAGTGCGGATGCGAGTGGGACTTATTAGTTTTATTATTTTGTGGGAAATAAACTGACTCAATTTCTTTAATTACTTTAGCTGGGAAGATATGGAGCGGCTTATCTTTACTTGGAAACTGCAGTGGCTCAACTATAATTAGTAGCTTTGCAGAGGGGGCTCATCTTTACCTGATTTAAAAGCTCTTTCGCTAACTGGAAGTAAAATGTTAAAATTCACTACAAAATGAAATAAAAGAGAATAAAAAATCAACAGCTAATAATATTTTTTTATTTCTAACTTCCAGTTTTTCGTATTGAAATTTTAGGTTTATCTAGGGCATGAACAGAAAGTTTTTAATTCGTACGTAGTGTTTAATCTAAGCTTTCCCCCACACACTCATGACATCGTCACATAACACCATGTAACACAATTTTTGTCTTTGGGTAGCAACTGTTATTTTCTACTTGCTTGTGTGTAGAATACATGATAAAACACTGTTATTTATTTCTCTTGTCTCCTAGATAATGATATTTATATGAAATTTACCTATTCGCTCTTGGAGGAAGTGGCGATTTGGAACTTTCATTTACATAAAGTAGAAACAAATCAACATGATATAAAAATAGCATTGATTCATTCTTGAATTACCCAAGTGATACAATTAAAATATTAGAAATGAGTAGTTTTTCGTGATTTACGTTTATACTGTGAATTATTTTTACAAATCAGCCTCCAAATATAGTCTTTAGCAGTATGAGGTCAAATGGCGACCACGTGCCCTTCTGTACTCACGTGAATCCTGAGCTCACCGCATGGAGCTGTGAAAGCATGGCTGAATCTGGCAAGCAGGTGGCCGACGCCGTTATCACACGCCCCAGCTGTATTTACCTAGGAACCGATGTAAGCGTACCCTATGGCTACCTCTCCGCTGGCATTCTGGCTTTCTGCTCGAAGATTGAAATCCGTTGGTCAATCCAAACAACGTTATCACGATTTCCCCTTCCCCTGAAGGATTCGTCGACTTTTCCCCAGATTCGCGCGTGCGCCTGGAGCCACTCTACCAGGCGCCCATATAACGCTTCGACTGAGTTTAAAGCAGCACTGTTAGACTTCCACCTACTTCGGCGAACGAGCTGAAGTTAATAATAAATCATCCCCACTGGACTCATAATAATTTCCCCGTTCACTAACGCTCTTCAACCAACATCGGCCCCAAGCCCCAAAGTATCTACGTATATATAAATATAGAGTCTGGCCATTCCCCGACATAGTCTCTAATCAGATTTTCATTATAAAACCCTTGATACTGGCGTTCAAAGTCAGGTAGATCCTGGTGAAAGCGCTTGCCATGCTCATTGTAGTACCCTCCTATGTTGTCTTTAAATATATCAAGATTAACCTCAAGAATATCGAGTTTTAGTGACATCCTGCAACCCATCTTGCTGTAGTTTCTCATCAAGTTATCAACAAGCTCTAAATAATTTTGGGCTCTGTGATTATAACTTAGGAAGCCCCAAACCACTGCGATATAGCTGTCCCACCTTATTTTTCCATTCTAGTGAGCTTCTAGGGAAACGCCTTGCACTCCATCATCTTTTTTATTTGTGGACCGACGAAGACAAGGGCTTCGATCTTTGCCGCAACTATCTCAGGAAAGAAATCTTGGAGATACATGAAATCTGCAGCCTCCTTATCTATGTAGAGCTCTAATGAATTGTTTTATAATGCCCAATATTAAGTACAGAGGAGGCAAAAGGACTCTTCGGGGGTCTAACAAAGACTCCCCTTTGACGTTGTTTCTCCTCACACTAAACTCGGTCCATTACCGCCAATCTCGCTGATGGTAGTAACCCACGGTGTCCCTGCTGTCCTAAAGGTAAAGCTAATAAGGAAACTTGGTAAAGCCGCCCAGGAGACAAGTCAAGAAGGCCAGCATTTTGAAGTCTCCGAAAGCCTCCCAACCGTACTCTTCATATTTCAATGCATTTAGCAATATCTTGACACTGGTCTATTCTTCTTTGAGCCGGAGCGGGTGAGCAAGGGGAAGAGATGGATACATGTTCCCGTTATGAAACAGCACTGCTTTGAGGCTCCTGGATGAGCTACTCATGAAGAGGCGCCACTCGTTGGGGTTAGAGGCCATTCCAATTTCTTCAAACAGACACATCTTGACGCGTAAAAAAGCTTGAAAAACACAGGTGAAGCTTTCTCTGACCTGATATTTGCATACTCTCATCTAACAAATCCCACTGATTGAGTCTCAAAGTTAAAAGCTCGTGATTAAACTTGTGAGAACAAGATTTCTTACAAGGTCGTTGAGATCTTTTTGGTTGGAGTATTATGGGTTTCTATCCTCAGAAGTACCTCTGTAATCTGGATCAATGACTTCATCCTCTTCTGAACTGCTTTTCCTATTTATAAATTGCTGCTCTTTATTTTTGGAGAAGTGGGTACGGGGAGCTCAGAACTGTGTGGCACTGGTGCAATAGATGAATGAAGGTCTAGATACATGAAAGAAGGCAATATTTGACTGCTCGACGTTTGGAAGGGTTCACCATGCAAATTCGTGGGATTGTGAAATTCATAGCTTTCCTTTGTCCTCTGTACCATCCTGTAACGAAAAAAAAGTGAAAACATAGGTATAAATATACAAATACTTTACACATAGTGTTATTAGAAATGTTAAAAAAGTCCAGTAACCAAATAAACAAAAGGCATTATATTAATATATATATATATATATATATATATATATATATATATATTACCTTTTAGAGTTCTTTGCAGAGCTCGCAGGTGGTTAAATGAGGTGCCCAATGGTTTTTTTTATCTCCGACTATCATGCCAATATATGCCTTGTAGGCCTTACACTTTTATAAGATCGCTCTACAGATTACTTTTCCTCTCTTATGTTAATAAATTCACCGCAAACATAGCAAAATGCATCTGTCGGATGCTTACAACCTCTTAATGCCATGTGTGACTATTGCTTCTCTTAATGACGAGTGACGATGTCTGTGCTGTGACGGTTAGAGTTAAACTGATCTGTTGAGTAGACATTATTTGTATTTATACAGTCATCTACGTGGCCAGAATTTTCTAGAAATTCTTCAAACATATAAAAAATTCTCCTAAGCTCTATAAAAATCTATAGTTTTTTTTTTACCAAATTAGTGCTGAATCTATGTCAAATGTAGGGAAACTGCCACTGACCTCCAGGTTGCAACAAATAAAATATTAGGAAAAACTTGCTATTACTACTGTATTATTGTTTCTATAAATTTTTAAATACAGTATATCATATTAATACCATAACTGGAAAAAAACATAACCCTTGAAACTTTTTATATAGTTTTACACTATTTGCATCAAAGTAATGTTATTTACTATAAATGGGCTAATTTCAAAATTCCCTATCCTAGCCACAGGAGAAAAGTTTGGGGATTCAAATTGACATTTTTTATTTAATAGAGCCAAAAACAATTGGGAAATAACACTTTTAACGCAACGACATGACAAAAGTGAACTTTGTTACACTGTGTAATTTATTATTATTATCAGTTTCAGGTACAGGCAACTACTAAGAAATATTTACACTTACATCTATACTGAAACTTTGATGCACACTGTAGATATAAGGAACTAAATTCTTGAAAAATGGATAAGGTCAAATACTTTTCTTTTCTCCACTAATATTTGAGAAATATGTTGGAGATAAAAATGGAGGCCATTTCGTGATAAAGAAAAGCAAGTGTGTATCTTTTGCCCCATTGATTCTGCATCAGGCACACTTGGGGGAGGGAAAGGCTCCTAATCCAGGTCTAGAATGTGGCTATTTCCAATAGGCCACCCTAACAGCCATTTGATTGGCGGGATGAGTGTCACATCGGAGTGGCCGATTGGGAATCGATGGGATAAGAGATTGCATTTGTAACTGCATATCCTATCTTATTAGGTTTACTTAGGTTGACCTAAGCAGAAAATACGTCGGGATGATTTTCTCCCATAGGAAGGATTTAAATGCAGAATTGTTTTACTTTTTGTCCAAACTATGAAGGGTTAAAGATATAATCTATGAGATCATAATTGTCATAGTTTTGGCTAGCGAAACTAAGTCAATCCTTGTTTAATTGTAAAAAAGTGCGAAAATAAAACACAACATCCTATACAGAAGATAATAAATAACCTATGATTTTTTTATTTACACAAGACCAGAAACCTTAGCAAAAGAATATCAAGGTGCTTTATTTACGAGCCGCAATTACAATGGCACTAAAGAGGAATATAAAAGAGATAAACGACTTTCTTTACCATTTGTAACCACTCATAACCATATTAGGCTTTTGAAAACTCGCTCATTTATCAATTAAATGTGCTTTCACTTGGTGTTTAGGAATCTGCTCGTCTTTCTTTTAAAGGTTGGCAAAATTACAAATTATTTCCAAGATTTCTTTAGTGCGAAACACCAAAGCTGTTTTTGCGTAAGAAAATCCATAAAGGATATTTCGCAGGGATTCCTTTTCGAATTTTGAATAAAACACTTTGCTTTTCAGCCGGAACTGTTAAATTCTCACCCATTGAACTCAGACATTTTGGGGGCTTTGATATGCGACTGCTCTGAGTTGCTTAAAATTTTGGAATTCTTTTTGGAAGATGAAGGGGTTTTATTCGTATTTGGAAAAAACCTAAGTCTCTGCGCCCATTGTCATCATTCTCACTTCTTATACCATTTTTTTTAAGGTTATTTTGTATCATTTACACATTCGATTTTAGTTGCAAGTTGCTCTTTAGGCAGGTAGGGAGATCTTTGGTTCGTGGAGCGGGATTCTAATGATACAAACAAACACATTTATCTCTCTTCAAAATATTTGAGTATACCCCCTTTTTATGTGAGCCAAGTTCAGAAACATCGAGTGTGGCTAGTGGTTATTTATGTGAGTAAGAGTTTCTGGCGGATGTTCTAGATACGTATAGTTTGTAGAAAACTACTAGAAAAATTAGTTTATTTCCCTTTAAATTATCTACCGTGGGACTAGTGGAAATTACAACTCTTTCGGTGTTTCATTCCAATGAGTTAAATATTACCCTTTTATAAGTCTTTTTCTTTGGTTTGGAACTAAAAATGGATAAATGCTAGCAGGGTCTATTGGACTCGAACTTGACTCCCTAACAATGATGCCGATCACACAAATAGATTGGCAGAGACAGGGTACATGCTGTCAGACAGAACCATGGTCCAGGAGGAGCACGAAATGGAAGACCGCTATAAAAGAAAACAAAAACAGATACAGAGTCATGATATGCTTCAGCTTTATTAGTTAAACGAGAAATATTGATTTCAGGAGTGTGGAATTAAAATAAGAAATCATGTTTGGTTGTGTGTGTAAGGTTTGTATGCATACATGCATTTCTATATGTACATTGGTCTGAATATTCATTGTCAAAAATATATGTAGATGCGTTTGCTCACGTGTTGAAGTTATTGTATATACCTGCACATATATGTTTGCCTTCGCACATGAATGTTTATGGTGGACGCTGTGAGTAAGCTGATATTCTATATATTTTACAAATGTTGTACATATTCTTGCGTTTTTCTATCTTATATGCCTTATTTACGAACTATTTGCGTCTTTACACATAATGACGAACAGCCACATAACCGGTAAATTGAGTTCCTTGGGGTAAAATAGTTTATGCCTACAAAACTAATTAGTCTTAAGGTGTCAAAGAGGGAAAGGCGGAATTTTCTGATAAACGAGAACGATAAATAGAAAGGACGATCTTACATTGTATCTCTTCACTTTCTGTCTTAATCTGTCTTGCCAATGAATGAACGTATATCTTTCCTTTCTAACTTTATATTTACATTTCTGTCACTACTTCAGTTTTTCGCTCTTGTAAACGGATAAAGCCATTTTGGACATCTTGTAGGGGTGCTCTCTCATTCTCTTTCAAGGGCTCTCTCCTTCTTGGTGTCCCTCTCCCTTGCTCTCCCACTAATCCTCTCCGCTCTCACCCCTCATTCTCGCTTTCTCTGTCCTCATGTCTGTCTCGTACTCTCTCCCTGTCTCTGTCAGACTCTTTCTTCCCTATCTCCCAGCACTCTCTCTTTTCCTCTCATAGAGATTTACTATATTAAAAAAAATTCCTTTTTCACAGCTATTAAGAAGAAAAATGTTTAAAATTAGGAGGTGAAACCTAAGGCCTTTAATACACTAAACCATGTTGCAGTTTGCCAGTGAAATAATGCGAAAGAAATGGATTTAGAAGATTACGTTGGTAACATTCCAACGAACAACACGTCCAAAATAGAAGGAAAAATTTCTCTCTGAACAATTGTTCACAATATAATATAATTATATAATATAATATAATATAATATAATATAATATAATATAATATAATATAATATAATATAATATAATATAATATAATATAATATAATATAATATAATATAATATAATATAATATAATATAATATAATATAATATAATATAATATAATATAATATTATATAATATAATATAATATAATATTTCAAGAAACAATTCAGTTTTCCGATAATAAAGATCAAAGGTTTATATAAATAAGTAAATTCCAGTTTAGTTGATGCATCGCTTCGTTAGCTTTTATTTTCCCTCACATATTTTCTACTTATGTAGTTTGGCCATATTCTCTTCACTCTCTCCTTGTTTCATTTTATAAAATTTCTGAACTTGTTTGAAAGATGAAATTTATAAGGAATAACGTCGAAATGGATTTAATGAAGAATGATTTGTAAGATGGAAATAATCATTAATGATTTCCGGCAAGGAATTTAAACGAATAATTTGGGAGATGAATATAATGAAGAATACTTTAGAAGATGGAATCATTGAAGAATTACGTTGATGATAGAATTAAAGAATAATGCTTTAGAGAAGGAATTAATGAAGAAAGATTTCAAAGGGGGAATTAATAGAGAATGATTAAGAAGATGGAATTAATGAAGAATAAATTTTAATGTGTAATGAATTAAGAAAGAATTGGAAGATAGTATTAATAAAGAATAATTTACAATTTGAAATTAATGAAGAATGATTTGGAAGAAAGAATTAGTCAATAAAGATTTAAGGAATGGAATTCTAAAAAAAATTGAAGATGAATTTAATGAAAAATACTTTAGAAGATGGAATTATTAAAGAATTATTTTGACGACCGAATTAATGAAGAATGATTTTGAAGCTGTAATGAATGAATAATAATTTACAAAATAAAATTAATAAAGAAAAATTTAGATGAATTTAATGAAGAATAATTTGGAAGATGTATTTCATAGAGAATAATTTCGTCGATGAAATTTGTAAAGAATGATTTAGAAGATAGAGTTAATAAGAAATGAATTTGAATGTGGAAGGAATAAGGAATGATTTCGATAGTATTATGAGAACAAAAAAGTTAAATTGATGAAATACGTTGACATTGATTACATGTCCCGTTAGTTCAGTCGGTAGAACACTGATTTAGATAACCAGAGATCTGAGTTTCGAGTCCTTGTAGAGCAATTTTTTTGTATTTGATTTTTCTCAGGGTCACCTCTAGTAGGATTTCTTCTCTCTTGTTTCTGTTTATCACTTCTCCACACATAGCGTCATCAAGCGTTTAAACCTGGGGGTGGATGCGTGCTAGTTTGCGCGCCAACCACACCGGACGATTGCTTTCGGTCGCTCAAAGAAGGGATGACCGGCTTTTACATCTGTTTCTTCTCTGTTCTTACAGGCACGGTTTCATTTGAGCGGTGGTCTTTGGAGGTGAGAACAAAAAGGTTAAATTGATGAAATGCAGTCCCTTGGCTTACCTGTCCAGTTAGCTCAGATGGTAGAGCATTGATCTTGATTACAAGAGATCTGAGTTTCGAGTCCTTGTCGGGCAAATTTTTTTTTGTATTTTATTTTTCTCGGGGTCACATCCAGTAGGATCTCTTCTCTCTTGTTTCTGTGTATTACTTCTCTATGGAGATGGTTATCAAGCGTTTAAGCTTGCGGGTGGATCCATGATAGTTTGCGCACCAACCACACCCGTCGATAGCTTTCGGTCGCTCAAATAAGAGATGTCGGGCTTTTACAACTATATCAATATATATATATATATATATATATATATATATGTAGAGTTTGAGACATAGGCACTGCATTTATTATGCCCTTCAGACAATTGCTTCATTTTCTTTAGTTTACGGCTGAATAGGATATGAGAGGCTTCATATCGAAATTAGTCCCTTTCTAATAAACTTTATACTTCCAAACAGTAGTTTCTTTATATATATATATATATATATATATATATATATATTTATATATATATATATATATATCCATTAAACCACATTGAAAGAGAAAACGGAATAATTTTTCCTTGCAGTAATATTTTTATTACCTTTTTTCGAAAAATCCGTGCACGAAGGCGATTCGAACCAGGCACACTAAGGCAGCGAGCACCGCTTTGATCACAGTTAAAAGTATGCCGTTAGTACACTACGCTACGCAGAGAACCAAAAAATTCTCTGAATAGAATAGCTTTTAAGGAACACTTTCGCAAGCTCGAACGGAGACTATGAAAGAAATATAAAATTAATTCGGAATTCAAAGAATAAATGAGGAATAGTTAAACGCGTGGCAGATATACAAATGTATATATCTTTCATTCAATGTGATTTCATGGATTCATTTTCATCATTCTTTCGTGCTACTTTTATAAATATATATATATATATATATATATATATATATATATATATATATATATATATATATATATATATATATATATTCAGGAAAGAAACCACAGTGTTCAGATGATTTCTTTGCGAAAGCAGGTTTCGACGGAGACCACTGTCATATTCAATCGCTGGTGAACTGATCAATACTAAAAGATACTTAACTTAAGGCAAAAAAAAATTACAAGTGGGAATGTAATTAGGGAAGGCGGATTATGGGAGTAGCGGCAACTCTGAGTAGAGAAAGTATAAATCTACCGCTTATGAAGGGGTTAGTGTTAAATTGCCCATCGGAAGTATCAAAGTTTTGAATTTCCTTTATAAAAACTGATTCTCTTAGACGCTATCTATATAATTGTGAGGATTATATTTTTTTTTACATTATCAATGGCAATTCAATAGTTTTCAGTTGACATGTGGAGAAAAAAACTAGACAAAGCCTTACACGGCGCATGTCGCATTTATGTTCCTTCATTCTCTTAGAAAATCTGCTGCTTTCACAAATGTATACTTGATTGCAGGTTTTGCATGGAATATAATAAAATCCTTGTTCTTTAGCGGTGGATCTATTTTTAGACACACTATTTCAGATCGTTTTTTCGTATTAATAGGCAACATTGATGTTGTTTGCACGTGCCAACTTTTTAAAATAGTCTGAAACTTCATAAAACTTAATCTAACTTCAAAAAAGTGACTTTTCGGTAAACAATTGACGTGAAGGGACTAAATGTTATGGTAATATATATCTATATATATATATATATATATATATATATATATATATATATATATATATATATATATATATATATTAGCAGAAATACCCGTCGTTGACTGGCTTGAAAAAAAGGCCAAATTTGTTAACTTTCATATTGATAATAGAATTGTTTGCTTCTGTATAAGAAATGACTTAATTTTCGTGTAGAGGTGGGAAAGGGCGGAGGAGGAGAGGTGGGAGGGGGAGGGAGGGGGAGGGAGGGGGAGGGAGGGGGAGGGAGGGAGAGGGAGAGGGGGAGAAGTAGGAAGGGGAGCAAGGGAGAGGGGAAGGAGGGAGGGGGAGAGAGATGGGGAGAGGGACGGAGAGAGGCGGGAGGGTTTGAATAGGATTTTTTTATTCCTATAAATGTACAGGCAAATACACACAAACAGAGAGACGGTATTTTTATTATATATTTATAGAGATTTGATGGGCACACAAACACGCACACACTCATACACAGACAGACAGACTTTATTTTTAATATATATATATATATATATATATATATATATATAAATATATATATATATATATATATATATATATATATATATATATATATATATATATATATATATATATATATATATATATATATTCTGTTTTATCTTATTCTCCATTGAGTTTAACGACCAATGCTCTATTATTTCTATGTTCCATTTTTATTACTATCCTATCTTTTTGTCAACTAGAAAAATACTTTTTGAATTTTAATTTTGAGTTAAATTCTTTATATTATTGTATTTCCTACAAAAGAATGGAGAAGGTTTGAAGCCTGAAATCATATTCCAGAAAAGAAGGAAGGTATTAAAATTTCTTACTAGATCTTCCATCTTTACAGAATTATCAGATGGAAATGAAAAATATTTTTGAATCTTGATTCTTTTTTTCAGACCATTTAGTTTTTAGTATTTTTACAAATTAAGATTTCCATTTGGTAAAAGCTGAATTTTTAAATAAAATATTTGATTTACGTGATCAATTTTGTATTTTCTGTTGCAAATTTTCCAAATCCATCCCAGAATTAATTGTCTTGAAAGTCTGATCTAATTGCAATTTCCAATTCCGGCTTTGCTAATTGGCAATTTCGGTTTCACTGAACTTATTTACCGTATCTGATTTAGTCAGCAAAATAAAAATAAATTAGGTTAGACTCAAAATGTAAAATGTTTTAGAGCACTTAAGTATTTTATATATTTCAACCAAATGGAATAGAAGCAATAGATAGAGAAAGAGTCAAAAAATTGAATATGGCATCTGTCCTGGGAATCTTACAGAAAATCCTTCGCCCGAATTTAAAGCTATTTTAAACACTAATCGGATCATTGTACGAGTAGATTCCTTATGGGTAATAATAATACTTTTGTATGGTACTTATTATGTCACAGGCCTTCATTTAGCCCCTTTGCCTTAATTGGGGGGGCCCTACAAGATGCAACAGACCCTAACCTGGGGTTATTCTTGTTCCAGACCATTAAAAAGAGAATAAATAGGAAGCCTCTTTGGCAATTGAAATTCTGAAAGAACCCGAATAAGATTAAGAAGATAATAAATTTAGGAATAATAATATTTGTTTGACAGTAGAAAGGTGTCCACTCGAATCAAAAGGGGCAAATTTACAAGTATATAAATGGATATTTCGTTCAAGAGAGAAGATAAAGTAAAATAGGATTGACGTAGGTTAGCCGAGCTTATATATATATATATATATATATATATATATATATATATATATATTTATTTATATATATTTATTTGTTTTATTAATTTTCAATAAACCAAATAACTTTAAATTGAGACGTAGGTTCGTGCCTCGGTGATCGCTTGAGAATCGGGCTCTAAGAGTGCTAATCTATATTTTAATTCCAGTGAATACATAAAAGGGGTTTCTTTCTTGACTTATCACTTATTGCCACTTTAAATCGTTTGAGGATAATTCAAACCTTTTTAAATTAAAGGTGGGGCCTCAGGCTGGTCTCCCGCCCTTTTCCTCTTGTGGCTCGGAGAGAGGGTAATACGAGATCGGCAGTTTTCACTTCTAAATGGGTTGTTTATAAGTGCACCCTCGAAGGCCTTTTGAACTGAGGTCAGGGATCAGTCTTGTATCATCTACCCTTCTGCCCGTTCTCCTATGTTACCGGAGAACATCGGAGGGGCAAAGCTAAACCCAGATGACTTTAGTTATTATTTCCTTGGACTCGATACATATATATATATATATATATATATATATATATATATATATACTGAACTCTTATTATACCTCTACATTCTTCCACTCTTAAGATGATCCTGGGGGGGAGGAATCGCCGTGCTCTACGCAAAGAGCCCTACTAAAACATCTTTCCCAAAAGCTACTCGACTGATAGTGGGAACGCTCCACTCACATTACTCTTATTGATTGAATTATGCCCACCGTACGCCTAATTAACACTTATCGCAACCGATTCTACGAAATACACATAAGAAACTAAAACATTAGGGATACACTTATACGTACAAAATAAACCAAACTAAAAAATTCTATCTACACGCAAAAATAATTACCGTATGTAAACCATATTAACCTGGTATTATATTATGGCTAATACTTTCAGTACTCCAGTCGCATACGCTGTTTCCCACATCGTGAGTTTTCGACTGGCATAACATATGTCGAATGAATTTGCAGGAGCATGGGGCGGCTCCTACGAACGAACGAACTTGTTTTTTGGTTCGGGGTAGCGGCATCTTTATTATGGCGTCTACCCGATCCTGTCTTGTGGATAAACCGTTTTTCCCAAATTTGACTCCTAGCTAAGAGATGGCCTCATCAGCGAAGTAGTATTGAGAAGTTCGCACCGTGGAAACGCGTTTGCAGTGATGCTTTGAGATGGCGCTACGGGCATGTAAGTGTCCTTCCCGTGTTGGGTTAGTCAGGTACACGTGGTCAGGAGAGAAGGATGACTCCTTCCAACCACCTACACATCTTCTTGCTTCTCTTTCTCTTTTAATCTTTATTTGCCTATTTACTATTGACTTTTCTTCTCGGGAATAGGGTTGATCTTCATCAGGGAGAGGAGATTGATCTTCCCGAAATTCTTCGTTCATTTCTTCTTTCATTAAACTCTCTTTAAAACCGTCATTTTCTTGAAAGTAGCTTGGTACTCCCGTTTCAATCAATGCATTTGACCTTGAGTTTTCGGTCACCATCTTTGACTTCTGAGAATTTTTATTTTTAGGGTTTTGCTTCGGCAGCGATTCTGCAGATTTATTTTGATCTTGTGAAGATTTCGCAGTCAGAACTTTTTCTTCAAAAGTTTCTTTGATTGCCCTGTGATCAGGAGGAACTTGATTGGCTACAGCTCGCTTATTAGGCGTATGTATTACTCTTCTTATATTTATTCTTCTTTCTTCTTCTTCATTCCCCTTCTTCGCTACCTTTCACTCCGGGGGTGGGAGGGACGGCACCACATCCATCGCAGTCTTGACGACTCGTGAACATATCCCTTCGTCCACATGTTTCTCGGACGAAAACAAATGAGTCGAAACCGTGTGTCTCTTATTCACGGGTATCCGGGTGACTACTAATTTAGCTATCGGATTTGAAGAGAGCTGCACGCTCTGGACTATTAATACACAGCAGAATTTAATAGGCGCTGCTACTACGTCGGTCCAGCCAGAAAAATATTTCGACTGTATGTGGCATCGGACGACAGGGAACTTAGTGGGTCTACCCAGGAAATCCTGGACGAGCACGAACTTCTGGTGCTGGGGGCCGATAGGGGGAAGCAATTGGTTTGATACAACGATACAGGTACACCCCGTATCGCGTAACAAGGTTGGGACTCGGCGACCATTTACGGCCCCAGTCTCGAATTTTAATCCTTCGGGAGAATTTTTGCTGTATACAAAATTCACCTGCTGTTCAGGGGAATTCGCTGTGGTCAAAGGAGGTGAGGGATTCGAAGGTTGTTCTGATTCCAACGTTGTAGTCAGGTTATGTACCTGCTGGTTCGAGCGCGACTTAGGCCTCGAGTTTTGGGGGCAATTATAGCTAAGGTGGCCTTGGATGCCACAACTATAGCAGGTTATGGGGTTTCTGGGATTTACAACGTTCCTGACGAATTTATGGGAGTTATTTTGCTGGGGTTTCTGGGAATAATCCCCTTCCTTTGGGGAAAAGGGTTTCTAATGATACCCGCCTTTCTTGGGGGACGAGGGCTTGTTTTTATTACACTCTCTAGGATATCACCTATGGTTTGATGAATGCAAGTCGGCTTCTGACACACACTCATCGAAGGACTCTGCTCTCCTGTCCTTGACAAAGGCCCTTAATTCTGGAGGCAGCGTGCTTAATAGCTGGTCCTTCAGTATGAAGTCGATGAGTAAGTCAAAATAATTTCTCACTCGAGCTGACTCTAACCAAAGTGGAGGCGTCTCCTGAGAATAAAACCAAATTGTCGGTAGATTTGTCCGGGTTGAATCCTAGCCTGCCTAAATTTTATCCTATAGTCTTCAGGATTCAGATTAATCGCTCCCAGTAGTTCTGCTTTTAGGGTAGAATAGTGTATCATCGAATCAGACGGTAGAGACACGAATATGTCTCTTACTCGGGTACTGAGAAGGGGGAGTAATCTAGCGATACCGTCTGTTTCGATATCCCAGTGATTCACTTAAAAAAAAAATTCGAAGTGCGAGAGGTACGCTTATAGGTCGTCTTCGTCCTTGTACGCTGGCAGCTTCATAGTTGGGACCTGTGATGTCCCAGTCCTGGACCCCACGGACTGCACTTCCACTTGGTCCTTGCTTAATGCTGTCTCGTGTTCTCTTATCTTTTCCCTCTCTTCTGCCTGCCTTTTAGCATCTTCTCTCCTTATTTCCCTTTCCGTCCTTTCCTTATCTTGGACGTATGCAAGGAGTTCTTTATCCTTTAGTCCCAGGGTTTGACCTTGTTTAACAAATAATTCAAACGAAGACATATTGGCTATGTTCGTCGAAACCTCACCGCTGTAACGAATGTTACGTATGCAACTTGGAGTCCCTTAGCTTTTATTACTCTAACCTTACCTTTTACTAACCCTCTTGATTGGATTATTCCTATCCGAAAACAAGACAGCACACTACACAACACTCTTCGTTGAGTTATAATTCCTACCTTCGTAACTACACTTCACTGAATCTTTAAGACTTGTTTGAAGTCTCGTTATTTAAATTTTCCTCGAACGGGTTGGCAAATATTTATTATGGGTAAGGGCTTTTTACTCTAATCTTAAATTTAGGTTCTTCTGACTTAACCGCAATAACCTGACACCACTTAAATATGTCGTAGGTTAGCCGAGCTTATACATACACATATATATATATATATATATATATATATATATATATATATATATATATATATATATATTTATTTATTTTATTAATTTTCAATAAACCAAATAACTTTAAATTGAGGCGTAGGTTCGTGCCTCGGTGATCGCTTGAGGATCAGTCTTTAAGAGTGTTAATCTTTATTTTAATTCTAGTGAATACATAAAAGGGGTTTCTTTCTTGACTCAATCAATTGTTGCCACTTTAACTCGTTCGAGGATAATTAAAACGGTCCTTTTACTAAAAAATAGACCTTAATGAACATGAAACATCTCACTTAATAACATAAAACAATTACTAATCTAATACACTTAAGCAAAGAGAAAATGGGATTACTGGGTGAGCTCTCGCAGCTCGATTCGAGATATAATTTTACGGGGGGGGGGGGGGCAATTTTAAGTTAATATCGTTGTTCTTGGTCAGACATCAAATAAACTAATTATTATGCACAGGGACATAAACAACAGGATTAACCTTTACTCACATAAGGTAATGGAGATTAAATACTCGCGCCCAGTTAGACTATCCTCGGAGATTTTTGATCGGAGTTGGTTGTTTGTTCGCTAGATGGCGCTCGACGACTTGCCTGGCGAGTTGACGGGTGACGTCACGAAGGATCTTGATTAGAGGTGACTTCAAGCTCAAACTTTGCCCTTCCACTTTGCTTCCGGACGAGATGAAATCGTGGTCTTCTTTTTATTTTTAGTTGAGGTTTTTCCAACTCAGATAGAGTAAGATTTAGAGTCCTCAAACTGGCTAGCTTGATACTTAATCTCTTGGGGGCTCGAGCGACGCCGAGCTTCCTTGGCACGATCTTTTTTCGTACAAGGACTGCAAAGTTCTCCTTAACTTTCAGAACACTTTCTACCGGTGATTTTTCTGTTTCTGTCTCGAACTCAAAAAATCTCTCAACCGGTGACTTACTTGTCTCTTCCGTTAGTACGAACAAAAAGCCTGGTTGATTTGATTTTTATTTGATGGAATAACTGGTGAAAATGTGTAGTAGTTGCTGATAGTATTGAAGGAGATTTGTTATTGCCCTGGAGCAGAGGACATCCCAGGCATGTTTCTTTTTTCAAGTTTGGTTTTCTTCCTCAATTTTCGTTGGGTCAGCGTTAGCTGACCTTCCTGTAGTAGCTAACTACTCTTGCCTTGTTTTGTTTTGTTTTTGCTTTTTCTTATATATATATATCTTTATATGTATAAAAAATCTCTATATATAAAGCTTTTTCTTCCGTCGTTATGTTAGGTATTCAAGCCTTTCAAATATAATTTTGTTAACTCGTTAGCTTTACTTTATTTATTTTTGATTTATATTTTGTTTCGCCTTTGTGGGCATTTCACCCCATTTGCTTGCCTTGTTTTATTTCATTTCTTTTTATTATGTTTCGTTGGGCACTACGCCTCTTTTTTTATATTCTTATTTAATTTATGTTTGTGTTTGGGCACTTCGCCTCTTTTGTCTTGGTCATAGATTGTTTGTTTGGATTTGGGCACTTCGCCTATTTTTTTATTCATTATTAGTTGGAGTTTTGGGCACTTCACCTCTTTTGTCTTCTTTCTTGGTCTTCATTTAATTGTTTTGGATTGGGAACTACGCCTCTTTTATTTTAATGTATTTAACATATGTAGTTGGGCACTTCGCCTCTATTATATTTCCTATTTCTTAACTTGGCTTATTTGTGGAGTTAAATCGAGTAGTGGTCTGGCGAACTGTTTCTTGCGTCCGGTTAGGTAAGTACTTCTCGCTATCTGAACAAGGCTACTTGGTTTTCCTGGAAGCACATTCTTCCACTGGGAAATAGTGCTCTCCTTGTAGCTCGTCCAATAGCTTGCTGCAATATTTCAAGGTCCGCATCTATCTGTGGGAGGATATCGCGTTCGATTTTTTCCCAGCTCTTTCTCCCTAGCCTCTGGAGGACTATATTCAGTGCCTCGAGTCTTGCTCTTGTGTGCAGTTTCGTCTGCCGAATATAGTCCAATCTCATCGCGCCGGTTATAAGCTAGGTAGCCTTGTTCTGGACTCTCTGCATAAGTTTGAGAGAGGATAAACTGGCTGCCTGCATAACCACCGCGGGGTACACCAGAACTGGTCGCACCAGAATGTTGTACAGTTTCCTGATGTTTTTGGAGCTGAGATTTATGAACCAGTACAGTTTTTCAAGTTCTCTTTTAGCTAGAGACTCGACTGTTGATATGCGCCTTATACCCCGTTGAGGTGAGGCGCAGACCCAGGACTTTCGTTTCGTTGGATTACGGGTAAAGCTCATCTCTGACGATGACGTCGTCCCTTTTGCGGCGGTTCATTGGGAGGATTTGAAACTTTCGGCCGTTTGTTTTTATTTTCCACATTCTTTCGAATTGGTTAACGTTTTCGATTTCGGTAGCTGTCTCCTTTGCTTCAACTCCAGCGTTCCTATAGGAACCGGGGATGATTTGAGTGATGTCGTCTGCAAACTGCAGATACATCACATCCTCCCCGACTGTAGCAGGTAAATCCAACGTGTACACAAGGTACAGAAGCGTACTCAGACAGCTACCTTGTGGAACCCCCGCCTCTAGTTCAAATATGGGTCCTCTATTGCCCTCGATCGAGATTCGGGCTTTCCTCACCATGATGTAGTCATAGAGGACCCTTTCCAGGACAGGGTTTAGCTGAAGGCCTAAGATCTATAATTGTAGACCTCTTAGCCAAACCTCTTCGAAGGCCTTCTGTACATCACGCAACACCACGTCTACGTACTTACCATCAGCTTTACAGCAGGCTAGCATTTCCGTTAGGAGGGCAAGGGCTGTATCAGTCCCCCGCCTCCGGCAAAACCCGTGTTGCTGAGGGTCGTAAGCTTCCAGTTCCGTCAGCTGATCTTGTAGCCTATTGGTTAGAAGTTTCTCGAAGATTTTGCCTACAAACTCCAGGAGGGATATTGGCCTGTAGTCCACCAGTTGATCTGGGGGTTTGTTCCCTTTAGGGATAAAAATGATTTTAGCCATTTTTAGCCAATCGGGGAAGTAGCCCGTATTCAGGGAGGCGTTGAAGATGTTAGTGATTCCCTGAATGATCTGCCGAGGGGCATGCACCAGATTGTTCTTAGTGATGCCCGGGTATCTACCATTGTTATTGGTCGGCCATGGTCAGCCATTTCCCTCCTTTCGTCGACGTAGGCTTGTGGGTGAGTTCGAAGTATGATCTGGTTGAGCTCTTCAATCAGATGGTCTTCGAATTCCTGTTCAAATTCCGCATCGTCCTCTGGTGTTATTGAGAAGATTTCCTTCCAGAACGTGCGGAATCTTTCCTCCAGGACCACCGGCTCCTCCAAGTAGTCATCTCCCTCCTTGATGCGGGTCTTTTCTCTACTTGGTAGGCCTTTTAGCTTTTTCACCAGGCGCTAGAATTTATCGGGGGCCATCTCGCTGTCCAACCTGGCTATTAGGCTGTTCCAGATCTCAGCCTGTTGTTGGTTAATAGCCAGCTTTAGCTCGTCGCGTAGGCGACGGAGTAGCGAGCTTCGCTCCCAATTTGTACCCTCTCACCTTTTCTCCTCATACACCTCCCTGTGCTCCCTGGCGATCTCTTTCATCTCTTCGGTCCAACGAGGTTGTGGAAGAGTCTTGTACCCCGTCATGGGTACGCACTCGCGATTAGCCTCGATGATGAGGGCTATTATCCTCTCCACCTTCCCGTCAATCTCCTATAGAGTGGCCTCGCCTAGGTCGGCTGGTTCGAAAACACCTAGGATTTCTCCGTAGCGTTCCCAGTTGGCCGAGGCGTAGCTTTTGCGGAGAGGGACCAGAATCTAGATCGGAGTGAGTGAGATGGTTGTTAAGATTGCAATATGGTCGCTGGGCGCTGCTGGTTCTGGATCGCTATAGTAATTGAATGGGAAGCCATCGCTTGTCATGATTATGTCGGGCTTGGTTGCTGCTCGTGAGGTGATATAGGTCGGAAATTCCGGTCCTATCCTCTGGATGTTTTTGCGTCTCATAATCATTTCCAAGGTATGGCCTCTGTTATTCGTGTTACCATAGCCAGCCGTTCGGCATCTGGCGTTGAGGTCGCCCCCAAGGAATACCATCCAGCCGTGACCGAACAAGGTGTAAAAGTTGTTGAGGGGCAGGTACGCTCTACGAGGGGGGTTGATACGCCGCTGCGATCACGAGGTTGCCCACTAATGTAGGCATCCCTATCGCCACGAATGACCCGTCCAGTTCTGGAAGGTGCCTGAACGAGAGATTCTTTTTGATTGCAATCGCGGTGCCATCAAACCTCTTGAAAATGGTTCTTAGCAACTACTCTGTAGCCCGGCATCTTTTTTGGTACGATGTTGTGTTGATACCGTGCTCACAAATTAATATGATGTCGTGCTCTAGCACACGGAATATGTTTTCATACGCCGTTGCCTTTCCCTCCCATCCATTAACATTGAGTGTTGCAATCTTCAACCTGTTGTTCGGGTTTTCCATTCTTTTTTCTGGCTCCTAGTGTTTCTTGGTGAAGGGACAGTTTTACCCGTTTCTCTTCTTTTTGTATTTCGGCGTGGGTATTTCCTCCAGTGTGTCATATAGAGGGTGATATTATTGTTGTTGAGGCCCTCTTCGACTACCTCTTTATCACACTGGGCATCGTAATCCCACTTGTAGTATTTCTTTCTGATTCCAACTAGGATCTTGTTTGTATCATTGTCCTTTGGGAAGGGGAGTTGCTCCAATGCGTAGATTCTGAGGTTCAGCTCATCCACGTCTAGAAATCTCCTTGTCACTTGCTTCTTCTTGCCACTCTTTCCAACGATTGGTGCGGCTTCGGTGTCTGAGGACTCCGTTGATTCCGAATCCTCTGAGCTTTCCTTTTCGTTTCTTGTGTTGTTATTAGACCTGGCCGCAGCTTCCCTTTCCTTCCTAGCTTCTATCCTGGGATCCGGCCTTTTGGACTTTCCCTGAGACTTCCTATCCTGTTTGTCCGTTGCTGGGGTTTCTTTTGGAAGCATTTGTAGTTGTAGGAGGTCTCCTAAAGGGGAGTCGTCTGGGAACCCCATCTGGTTCAGGCCATTTTTCTTCAGCATTCGGTTCAGCTCTTTTGCGAAGCATCCAGGCTGGGTTAGATTCCTGACATGGGCATACAGGATGCATGTCCGGATTCTGGTCGACTCTTTATTTTGAATCTTCAGGTAGGTCTTCTTGACTGCCGTCTCTGGGTAAGCTGCTTTTGCGACTTGGGCATACGAGGTGTGTGCTCTCCTAGTCACCTCTTCTTGACTCTGCCTTTGTTTGTTTTTGATGATTTCTTTTTTTCTTCGGACAAGCCATTGCCATAGTCCGGTCTCCCTGTCCGCAGTTTATCCACTTTTTGCGAGGGCTCTGGCAGCTCTTCCAGTAGTGTCCGGGTTCGCTGCATCTGGAGCATAGCTTCTCGAGGGCTTGGCATTCTCGGGTAGTATGGGCCTACATTTTAAAGCAGCGGAAGCAGAACTGGACTGAGTGGAACTCCTCCCTCTCAATCTGCCCCCCGCTGATTTTGGCGTTAAAAAGCAGGAGCTCAGACTCCTTCGCTTGCATGGAGGTATCTTCAAATACTATTTTGAATTCATGGGCGTATTTGGTATTATCCCTCCTATTACGGAATTTAAAAATTTCAGTGACTTTTGCCAATGCGTGTTTTTTTATAATTTCATCCCTTATTTCTTCACGGGAATGTTCCCCTATCAAGGGATCTAGCTTCCAGCATATCACACTCCTGTGTGATTAGATCTGCGGGGGAATAGCTGGTTGCAGGCCAAGCTCACGGAGGATTTCGATCGCAGCCTCGTTTGTCATCTCTTCGATGTCTTTTTCCGTCTCACAGAAGGCGAAATAGCCCGCGGGGATTTCCAATAGTCTTATCATGGCTATTTTTAGCTTCCCATACACTGCTTAGAAGAACTTCTCTTTGGAGGGTCTGTTGTGCCCGCTTATGCTGCGCAGCGGGACCCGGGTAAGCTGGGTCTGGGCCATCTTTTCATAACAAGCCCCTAGGGGCGATGAACCACTGTGGAGTTGCTCCTGCTTTGTGGTTTACTGAGTGCTTGCCAACTTAGAAAATTGGTTAGGTTGTCCAAAAGATAAAAATTATTTTTCTTTACTTTTTAGAGCGCTTGTGGGGGGTGGGGGGCCCTCCCCACCGTTGCAAGCGAGCCTCTCATGAACGTAAACTGCTGGATGGAGGGATAAGATGAATGTGGGTGAACCCGGGGAGGCCCCTTAGACGGTTGGTTGTGGCTGACTTAATGATGGGTGGTGATTGAATCAACTACCACCACTCGAGGTGTGCCGCTCCGTCTGGGGTTTGGTTATCGATGCTGCTTCCAACTTACACAGGGACGGTTGTATTTCCACCTGTGGTCTTGGCCGGAAGCTACCCTCAGGGACTAGAGCGAACTCTTCCCTAAAGCTTTCAGCATCGCCTCGTAACCAAGGTGCCACTAACGCAGAGTTCTACAGTGAGCTAGTCCACTAACTTGCTTTCCTGGGACCCCAATTATGCCTATCACACGAACGGCATAGTTGGGACGTGGCAAGATAAATGGCAGTTCAGTTCATTTCAGCTCCCCTGCCCCGGCATGGGAGGGGGGGAGGGGGTGCGAGGTCGAATTAGCCCGACATTCGTGGGTTTGTCGTGCTCTTATAAAGACTTTTTCTTCTGTTGCCCGTAGGCAAACGTAAATAAATTCACGTATAAAGTCGCGTTGCTTTACCGGCGAAAGACTTCTTCAGAGTTAGGTAAATTATCAAAATTTTTCTATCCCGTCAAAGCCTGGTTTACTCAGGTCAACCTGTTATATACACAAATAAATTACTCCCGCGGGGTGAGTAGAGAGGTGGATGGGGGGGGTTTCTCGCAAGGTGGGGCCTCAGGTTGGTATCCTGCTCTTTGCGTCTTGTGGCTCAAAGAGAGGGTAATACGAGATCGGCAGTTTGCACTTTTGAATGGGTTGTTTATAAGTGCACCCTCAAAGGGCCTGCCTTTTGAGCTGAGGTCGGGGATCAGTCTCGTATCATTTACCCTTTTGCCCGTTCTCCTATGTTACCGGAGATCATCGGACGGGCAAAGCTAAACCCAGATGTCTTTACTTATTATTTCCTTGGACTCGATACATATATATATATATATATATATATATATATATATATATATATATATATATATATATATACTAAACTCTTATTATACCTCTACAAAGATTAAAAGAAAAAAATCTGTAAAGAATAAAAAAAGCCAAGTGTTAAAATCCATATTTATGGATTAGACAACACGCGTAATTTAGTTCAAAAATAAATATTCTCTTAAAGATTCAGCCTAAACACCCTGTAGTTTGATATAAAATACGCAAATGAATAATTTAAACCTAATGTCTTTGGTTACAGGCCTTTTTCTCCTAGAACGAAAGATTGGAGAATGATTTGAGAGTGAGGGATACAATAATTATATTCTGATGTAAATATCTTAGTGAAATATGTGATTAAACTCCGTATGTTTTAATAACACATTCACGGCTTGATGCATCTGTTTTATCCTGAAAGTATGCAAGATACCTTTGATTTCGATTCATCTGGATGATTTGCCCCAAAATGTATTGGAACATAGAAGTTATTTAGAAACAAAATGTTAAATAATGTCCAGTTTTATTTTGATATATAATTATGAATGAACCATATAGAATATCGATTCTCGCTATCATATTGAGATATAAATTATTACATTATCCCTTCACTTTAAGTGCACGCTGGTAAAGCATTGGATTTTAATATGGTGCTAAATTTTAGATCAAATGGGCTGAAAATTATTTTTAAACTTTTTTTTTAAGTAATGTTATAAATACCATTTGTCACCATATATTTTTTATTATTTAACAATGAAACCTCTATAACAATGTGTCTTCACTGGCACTTAGTCGAAAGCCTAGTTTGGAAATATGAGTTTACCTGAGCAGAACATCGTTTGGGATATATCAGAATTCAGTGATACCTCAAACGAGGATCGTGATAGCCACAATAATCGATTCCATTCCATAAGTAATCCCTCCAAAGTCAACTTCAAGTTCAACTGGGTGATTAGCTTGCGAATCGTATACCGGGTAGTAATCAGTTGATCATGCTATTTTGTAGCTTTTACCCCAAATACAACTCTATTCTCTTGGTCATTAATATTTTTTTTAATATTTTTTGCTTTGCTAATGTTATTGTTTACTCTTTGTTTTTCTACACATATTCACTTAGGAAAATATGTTGTTAGTCTTTATTCAGCTCCGAAACTTGTTTGGTAATCATACCATTAAAATTCTTCTCATCCAAGCTTTTATTTTCATTAAATTTGATCTAGGTTTACCTTACCGAAGCTAACCTTGAATCTTATTTTGGTAAATATCGGGTGTGCATAGAATGCTTATATAGTATGGAACATTTATTTTCCTATTACATGTAGTGTGAAATATAGCTCGTTTTAAATTCAGAAAATAATCGAGATAATATACTCTATCATAAGAAAACGAGTTATTGTGCTTGATTTAATATCCTCTTTCATTACGAAATTCGTACTTTACTCTTATTAAGCACACTTCATTTTGTTCTTAAGAATGTTTTCTGAACCGATACACCTTTTTCTCCTGGTGTTTTCTCGAGCACTTGGGTATCTAGTCCCTAAAAGTAAAACAGTATATTTTTATTCTTGACTGACCAATTTTGGAATATCTAGTGATCGTAAAATGTATGTAAAGATCATCTGAAAAATAAAATCGCTAAATGAAATAAGAATTTTAGGATAATCTCAACAGGAAGCAGAAATTGAGCAATTCATTTCAATAACATAGTTGAGAGTCTGAAGGTTGGAGATTTAGTACTACTCAAATTCCAAAATAAGCTAAATCCCTTAAAATTTCTTCAATTAGTTCTAATATAATACAATTAAGGCATCTATAAACAAAAAAGTCTAGGAGGTAAAATAGATAATAAGATTCATGAATCAGCTGCGTTCTCATTCTCTTTCATCATTTTGGTATAATTTGTATTCATGGTAGAGATATGGATGATCTGGAGAGGATCGTAAAACGCAAATGATATATGTAACTAGTATTCCATTTCAGGCTACTGTTGCGAGGTTGCTAAAAAACACGAGAACCCTGTGTGTAGATATTACAGCTAAAATATAAACAAACCAAATATATGCCACTGAGAAAAGATGATGAATAGTAAAATAAAAATAAAAACCCACGGAGAGAACCAAAAACAAAAGAAGCAGAGATTGATCGTCGAAAAGATACCTAAATCTTTCCGAAAAGGTAATACGCAGTACAAGCAATAAACAAAGTAGCCAAAATTTATTGGTGAATTAAAGCAAAACAATTTTACTCGAATTATAATTTAAGTTGGGTCATTCTTTTGCTAGCATTGTGCTTATGATCCTATTTGTTTAACGCACATTAAACATAAAAGTAGACAAACAAACATGCCTAAGAAATCTGCCATGGTTTTCTCTCTCGTCGAGCTGAACGTAAAACTGTGCCACTAGGATAGTCTTTACATTGGGGCCATTACAGAAAGTTCAAGCGCTCCAAAACTTATTCCATAATATTTTGTCAACCTTTAACAAAATAGGATAGTGTTAGGTTGGTAAGCTACTATTGAGTCGGTCTTAGAAAGAGTTATACTTCTCTCCGATGAAAACCGAAAATTTACAAAGAAAAACACTTCTTTTGAGTCATCCAGTGCTCCCAAAAGATGAGAGGCCACAATTCCCGGTGCTAAGTCAACACAAGAAAAGCTTTATGAGAAGATGAACAATAGCAAGTACACGCATTGTTTTGAATTTACACTGTAAGAAAGGTCTTAAGGACGAGGTTGCATTGCCCCAAGAGGCAGAGAGGTACCAGTGAGAGGATCATACCGAGAATTGAAGGTCTTCCAATCCTGATCACCCTCTTGCTCTGGTTTGCTAAGATGACCGAGCATTCCAAGGGGAAAAAGAATAAAACCAAAGGCTATAGAAGCAAAAACCTTTCAGCTGAGCTCAGAAGAATGAATGCCCCGTCCTTTTATGTTTCGGTAAAGAACCGGGCCAAGGGAGGTCTGTAGGGGAATCGTCACTTGCCCGTTCTCTCTCAGTGGAGACCCGGGACGGTAACCGCAAGAACATCCGGGCCAGGCAACGAGGGTCAAACTCGTAACCACAGCGCCTCGCCACTCGTCGCTATGAAAAGCCAAAAGGTTTTAAACGGCCAGATCTTCCCTACGAGTGAATATTCAATTTCACCTCAGTTAAGAAATTGGAGACGCATTTCTCTCAAGTTCGAAGGATAAGGGAAGCAGAGGTAAGAATTGGTGAGCAAAGCCGTTGGAATAAGAACCCTCCTGCGCCCGTCCACAAGCCCCCCTCCCCTCCTACCCCTACCCGAGTGGGTTAATGAGGTATAAATAACAAAGACTTGGGAAAAACGAGGTAGAATACGTCAGTCGCCAGGCTACGAAGTCCTTGACTATAGAAGCCAGGCTACCAAGACTGGACAGGTAAATTACGTGAGTCGCCAGACTACGAAGTCCCCTGCAAGAGAGGCAGGGCTACCTAGGGGGCTAAGAAGCAGCTCATCCTCAAGCTGGTTCCTGGTTATCAAACCGAAAGTTAAGTTAACTTGTTCAAGTTCAACTTACTCTCGTCAGAGAGACTCCTCCTATCCTGGTGCATCGTAAAAGCCAAGAAATTCCTCGCCATTGAGGAATTACGAAAAGAAGAAGAAAAAGGCTATACCTCGAGCCCGTTGCACAGTAGCCACACCAAACTCATAACTTAACTTGGTTGAGGAACCAAGTTTAACTTATTCTCGTCAGAGAAACTCCCCTCCGTTATCCTCGCCCTTGAGGAAGACTGAAACTAAGAAGAAGCTCATCATCGAGCTAGTTCCTGGTTACCAAACCGACCTTTAAGTTAACTTGTTCAAGTTCAACTTATTCTCGTCAGCGAAACCCCCCCTCCTCGATCCTTGCCCTTAAAGAACCCCTTCTCCCGATTACAGTCCTCGGCCAGGAGGAATTACGTAACGAAGGAGAAAAGCTCCCCCTCGAGCTCGTTACCCGGTGGTCACACCGAACTCTAGTTAACTTGGTTTAAGAACTAAGTTCGACTTACTCTCGCCAAAGAGGCCCCGCCTACCTTAGTGCGGCATAAAGCACCGTGATTGTTCTCGCCCTTGAAGGTTCCCCCATTGAATACCGTGTGGACCCCCATCTGCTACACTCGCCAAAGTACCTCGTCATCTCGACCACCTCCAACAATCTAGTCGAAGCACGCATCAAAGGATCTACCAGATTCCTGTGGTGTCTTGGGCTCAGTGAGTTCAAAGTCAAACTCAAACCAGCCGCCAGAGAAACCAAGGTATTTATACTCCAGTAGACACAATCAGCCTAATTCTTGTATATTGAAGTGAGTATCGAATTTAGCCAATATTAGATGGTCAAGTTAATTGAAGTAATTATTGTGTATTTTAAAATTCGTAGTATTTCTGTGGGTCATGTGTTGTTTTTGTGTAGTAAATTGTTAAATTTAAAATATAAGTTTATTTTGGAAATTCCTGAGTGTTTTTCTATATCCTTACGTGTTTGAAGCGGCTCTTCTTTAAAACAACAAAATTAGCACTCTTAGAACAAAGCCTACTTCATCAAAGAAGTATATCACGACCACAAAGAATACCACGACAAAAGTGGTGCCAGGTTTAGGGTGATACAAAGGGGCATTCTGCTACAGGGTCTATCTGGTTTCGATACCCTGTCAAAAGAGGTAAGAGAAATGGATGAAAACTCCTCTTTCTCAACCCAAGTGGAATAATCTCGGAGCCTTGAGGACGTCGGAGTTGTTCATTACAAGATTAATATTGCTTGAACTTTATAGTCTGCCGGCTTTAAACATATTCTCTTAAGACGCCAACCTGATTTAGCAAAGATATCTGATGTAGTAGTGTTCTACAAGCGATATAATTCTCGTTTTATCTCTTTGTAAAAAAGACCACGGAATCTCGTTTTTTGGACTCGAGTCTTATGGTAAATATGTCTGACCCCCCCTCCCCCTCTAGGGTACCAAATTGAGCGCTCAAAAGAACTCTCTACCACAACTGTGCGAGGGATCTCACACTTTACGTTGGGTCTTGCAGAGAGAGAAGGCTATGAAGACGTTTTAAAGTCCTGCTCGACCAAGAAGCTGATAGATTTGATCGAACGATGTGGAAGGTTTATGGCGTATCGAGACTCACCACGATACCATTCGCCACGTATGAGCTGAAATGGCTCTTTGAGTCGGTGAATGCTGGAATATATCGCTAACGCGAGAAGGAATCTGTCTTCTTACTGCGGAGGGGAAGATAAGACAGCTAGCTCTTAACATATACTCGTCCACCTCCAAACTTGCTGCATAGGACTGCGGCGATGGCGTCGTGTTTGAGGGTGGTGTAATCTTCAGGATAAATCCTAAATGTATACTAAAGAAGCTCTCTTCTCCAATTTAACCTCTGTAGGCATATTTGCATGTGCCTTCCTTTACGTTCTTGATAATGATGGCTTTTTTTTTCTCTGGGTAGATGGGTAATATTCGCTGACATATACTTTGTGGTTAAATTCCAATGCCCAAATTGACTTATTATTCTCTTGTTTTCTTCCCTTAATTAGTTGTGCTTGCCTCTGGGCTAGATTCGTTGGTGTCTCTTTCTTTTGTGTTGGTTGTTTCCTTTTGTTCGTGGTAGACATTTCCCAGTATTTTGGCGATACTTATGTTTAGGATCCCCTAAATGGATGAGTTCTTAGGGAACCACATCTTCAGACCATTTTGCTAACATATCATTGTGTTCTCGCGAATGTACCTTGTTTTCTAATCAACATAATGTGTTTGCATAAAACAAGGGTTAAGACCAACATTAAAGCTCCATTAGATATAAAGATTGTGTCTTCGCTTCTTTCATCTCGGTGTCGGTAACTTTCGCTAAACCTGCATACCTTCCATTTATTTCTATTTTCTCGTGCGGCTTTTTCATATTTTATCTTTCCTTTTTATGATGTCTTTTCCTTTTGGGTGCGCTAATACTATCTTTTTATGTTGCCTTACATAACTGAGGCATTTCTTCTGGGTTTCGTCGCATTTTTCTCAATAATAGCCTTTAAAACACATTCTGAACAGCTTAGTTCTTTCTATGGGCCTTTTTAGATGTGAAATTCTCCATCTTGTAACAGTTGAAACATAATTGAATATTAATTTTTTTTTCCATTTGTTCAGGTCTTTTTCTCATATTAAATCATAATAGTCCGTTTGTACTATTTTATTTGTCATCTGGGTTGTTGCACAGAATATCTTAAAAACATGTGTGTGATATTCGAATTTAAGGACTTCTGTTATTTACGTGCTGCTGTGTTTTTCTTGATTTCGTTTTTTTATTTCATCCTATAACTTTGATCTTACCCAGAGGTCGATCTTCCTGCACATTATACCTCTATTGATCGTGATATGTTAGGGCGGGTCATACTCTAGAATATTATGAAACGGCTGATGAGGGGGATTCAGAGGATGAATATTGGTTAAAAGAACATACATTTGGCAGAAAATTTAAATTGTGATTAATTTAACCTACATCAATTTAAAGTTGAAATATTGTTAGGTCTGGGTCATTTACTATATTTTGCTATTATTTTAGTTACCCATAAAATTCAAATTACCATTTTCTATCATCAATACATTTATGTAGTCTGAAAGATATTTGTCTACAAAAATGTAAAAATGTATTAGAGAGACATGAGAAGTAGGAAACCTGTTAAAAATGACCCTTAATTTAGTTTGGTCTAACTCCAAAATTGCAAGTAGCCAGTACTCAGTACTCAGTGGTGGGCAATATCCCAGTAGTGTTGCCAGTTCTGGGTAACTATTGTAACTGGTAACGGTTTATAGAGCATTTAAATTTGGGGGGGAATGCTACTAAATGCTGTGGATCATTTTAGAATAACATATAATTATTTGGTAGAGATTATTTCTTAATCTAAGTGCCATCTTTTCATTTGCAGATATACCTGCGATTAGTGTGACAATGGCGAAAATCAAGATAAGGTCCAAATCAAGTTCTCATATGACTAATTTTGTTGGGACTGGGCAAGAGCTGATGGTGTCTGAGTTACCAGTAATAAGAGATATTTCGAGGTACGACATCTACCTGAGGGAGAAAGTGAAGATAACCGGATAAATTATGATGTGGACCAACTGGTAAATGATATGTATCAGAGCTTGAGTAATCAGTGGACCAAAGCTAATGCTCTCTTTAAACCGCCTGTTGTAAATCAAGAGCTCTCAATAGTATCAAAGCTTAAGGAGGTGCGGAAGGAGGCAGTAAAATTTCCCTTGGTAAAGGAAAAATTGAAGGAAAAAAGAGGTTTATTGCAAAACTAGATAAGTTATTTGATATATTGACATGCAAATGTCACACTTCCAGTTGTGTGGAAGTAGGTTGTAATGGCTGTGAGACTGAAGCCCACATTAACTACTGTTGTAGTAAAGAGAAAAAAATGCCTACTAGGGAACTTGCCTTTATTTAAGAAAAAAAGGAGAAGGTTGGAAGTAAAGGTACCTTTCAAATTGGAGGTCTTGATATTGTAGAGCATTACAGAAAATTAAGAGCTTCAGAAAGGAAAGAAAAAAAAAGGATAGCAGAAAGAAAGAGAAAAAGAAAGGAAGAAAGCGCTGTTTTAGCAGGAAAAGCAGCAAGAAAAGAAATCGAGCATATTTTGGCAGAAGGTGAAGATCTGGAGGCAGAAAATTCTGATGGTGAAAACAGTTTGGGTGATGAAGTCACTTTTGAAGCTGTCTAAGAGCCGGAATCTTCCACCAGGAATAGAAAGAATTATGATAAAATTCAAAATATTGCTCTTGCTAGTATAAGGTATGATGTCGGATTGAGACCAATTGCAGCTATAGCAAAAACAGCTTTAATAGATGCTGGATTCATTACTGAGGAAGATACAAGTAAAGTAATCGATAAGAATAAAGTTAAGAGAGCACAGGAAAAGCTAATGTCAGTCATTGAACATGAGTTTGAGGAAAACTTAAGGAAGGATGGGGGAATTTCTTGTGTTTTATTTGATGGATGAATTAATGTGACAAATTTTATGATGGAGGCAGAAGGAAGTGAAAAATTGCCTCAAGCACAAACAAAAGAGGAGCATTACACTGTCATTAGTGAGCCTGGGAGCAATTACATCTTACACTTTGTTCAAGAAAAGGCTACAAAAGAAGAATCAAATGCAGAGAAGATCGCTAAGGCTATGTTTGGATGGCTGAGGAGAAGGTGTTTGGATAAAGGCTTAATGGCCATTGGAGGAGACTCCACAAATTTAAACACAGGTGTAAATGCTGGAGAAATGCGAAAAATGGAGCTCCATTTGGGCACAAAGCTTGTTGGTTGGTCTGTAACCTGCACACTGCGAAACTCCCTCTCCGTTATCTAATTATCATCCTGGATCGCCCAACTCTATCTGACAACAGATATTCAGGACCAATATAAAAGCTCCTTCACTTTGTCACAGTCTTGGATATCAACCCAAATTTCGCTCAAATATCTTTAGGTCTTCCTTTTACCCAGATACCTGAGGAAGTGGTGCAAGATCTTTTCAATGATCAATACTACGGCTATAGAATTGTATCTGCACTAAGATATGGAGTGCTTCCTACAGGGCTTTCTCTATTGGAAATATGACCAGTAAACCACAGTCGCTGGCTGACCACAGTAACATACTTCTTCGGCTGTGGGTGTCAAAGCATGAGCTCAAAGGCCAAGCCTTTAAGAATCTACGATGATTTGAGTTCATCATTGGTGTATATTACCCATGCTGGTTTAACGTTAAGATTAAAACACTGTTGGACCGAGGAACCTAGTCACATTCTTTATCAACTTCACTACCTAAGGTATCAGAGGAAGAAGGTGTTGGATATTGTTTTGCCAACTGTCAAGAAACCAGCTCAGTATGCATACAGTGAAGGCATCCTTGAAACCCTCGTATGCTCTGAAGATCAGGCGGAGAGAACTGAAGGGGTGAAAAACTCCAGACCAATAGGAGGGAAGGAACCCAGATACTTAACTAGGAGAATCCTTTGTAAGACTTAGAAGGATATCAAACATTAATTGTGCTGCTATCAGTATTAGAGATCTGATCAATTGGTCAGAGGATGTCTCTAAGCCACCTCTTACTTGCTCTTTAAATACTTCTGAATTGAAAAACTTCATTGACTCTCTTATAAAAGTACGTGACTGGCCTTGTCACACACAGAGCATTGAGAGAATTGTAAGAATGGTGACTGAGGATCCTTCTAAGTATTTCTAACATGAAAAGAGGGATGGAGGAATCAGGGCACAAGAGACAAGTAGACGTCTGATGTTCAGGAATGAGTCAAAGTAAGATTTGTTTACTCTGGTGAAGTTTAACTTTTGAATATGACCCAAAGGGACCCATGCAGCTATATTTCGAGGTTTGCATAAACATTTTTCACTCAATAAACATGTAAATTTGAGCTTACTTTGTGTTTATGCATACTTGGATTAAATAAAAATAGATTACATAAGCTCGTGACGAAAGGGAAAATTTACTTTTATTTAAATGGAAATTGATGTAGGTAGGAGCAATTGTATAACAAAATAAAGTACTTTTTCAAAATATACACCGGAAAATCTATCATTAAGCACCCCTCATTAAAGGATACTTCCTGGTAGTCCACTTATCTGAAGTCTGAAGGGCCTCGATGCTCTCAGTTGAGACAAGTTTTCACAGTCATTTTCATAGCTGCAGTTAAGTAGTCGTTAGGAAGATCAATAATTTAGATTATGCTACTTAGATAATTGGCATATGGGTCCCTATATACATTCTTATTTAAGAAACACTCCTCGTCTGCCCTATTTATCTATGCATACTGTTTTTTATGCGCCTTCACTAGATTTTGGTCGTGTGGTCCTAAAGACACCCCTTTTTTCGTGACCCCATTCTGGTTCCATAATGGGCCTCACTAGGCACCAATTTAGAGTGTTTATGAGCGTTGTGCTGGTGGATTTATGTTTTCTTTAGATTTTGAAAAGGTGTAAAAAATACCGGGTAGAGTGGGCGAAATTAAGGATAGGTCACTCTTAAAGTGGCATCCCCGTCCACTGAAAAGAGTAAGAATCCTTAATCATTTCAGTGGACGCAATATATTTCTTTTTGTTTTCGATGTTCTGCGATAAAAAATGTCGGCTTATTCACATGCCGCAATTACCTCCTTTAAAAATTACTGAGCTCTGGAAATGAAGCGCCTAGCAGGAAAATTGAATGAGAGATTTCAATGTATCAACCAGAAAATTCCGATTCTTTTTATGACCTTAGCGGCTAATAAATTAGTAACTACCTAGATAGCCATCTATTACAATGGGATGATTAATGCAAGAGAGGCAGGTATAGAAAGAGTCAATATATTAGCGAGAAAAGAAGGATCTGTATCTCTCTCTGTTTGGTCTATGTCTTTCTCTGACTCCTTCTCGCTCTGTTTCTGTTTCTTTCTGTCCCTCTGTCTCTCTTCTTCTCTGTGTCTCTTTATTTTTCTCACACTCTCAATCTCTACTTCTTTCCCTCCCATTCTTTGTCTGTCTGTCTTTCTTTCTCTTTGGCTCTATCTTTTCTTTCTGTGTGTAGTTATTTGCCTGCTTCTCTCGCTCTTTATGTATCGATATTTATATTTTTGTCTGTCTCTCTCAATCTCTTACTGTCTTTCTTTATATCTCTCGTTCTCTCTATGTCTCTTTCCGTCGATCTCTGTGTTTTTATATCGTTGGTTTATTCTCTGTGTTTTTCTCTTCTCTCTACATGTTTCTGCGTATCTTTGTCTCTGTCTTTGTTTCTGTCTTTGTTTCTGTCTCTGCCTCAGTCTCTGCTTCTCTTTTCGTCTGTCTTTCCCTGTCTCTTTCTGTCTCTCTATGACTATATATCTCTGTCTCTATCTATCTCTCTCTTTCAATCTCTCATTCTCTCTTTATTCATCTCTCTCTTTCTCTGTATCTGTCTCTGTCACATTTTCTCTCCTTCCCTTTTATCTCTTTTCCTGAAATAAATATGTATATATCGCTATATTTATATTTTTACAGTGTTCCTCAATATTTAGAACAAATCCATTTGACAAGCTCAAATAATGAATGGTATTAAAGTGACCAAGCAAATCAAAAGGCAAGCTCTAATCTTTTCCCAAAAAATATCAGAATAAGGATATAGAAGTTTCCCCCTTACTTGTAGTAGCATCATCCTTCTTTGCCAAAGGTCTTCAATGTGTCAGAATGCACCATGAGAAGAATTGTGTATGAATATATCTTTTACAAGTCTTAGCTGGTATGAAAAGGTAAGTTTATATAAGGTAAGACGAAAGGGAATAGTTGGCTCGTTGCAGAGCGTTTGCTCTCCATGTTGAAACATCAAGAAGCTGCAATGCTTAGGAGAATAAGAATCACTTCAACCAGGACTAAGAGATAAACCAAATGAATGATATATGGTTATGCAGAGGGCCAAGCGAGTTTCTAATTGTAATGCATAGCAAAGTTAGTAAATAGGAAGTTGTCACGCTCCCTCTCCGTTTTCACAGGACTTAATAGAAAATATTGCTGCATGAACAGAGATTCATGCTTTGTCTGCATAGGCAAAGTACGAAATGAAAGACATTCATCTTCCAACAAGACTCTGTGTCATCTCATGAGGTTAGAACAACCCAAGTTTAAATGCTTGCCAATTTTCACGACCATGTTCTCCCAGAAATATAAGCTCCTAGGTCACCTTACTTCAAGTAACCTGATTATTACGAATATAGTGTCATCGAATGATTTTTTTTATTTTTTTATTTAAGGGGCTATCTGGCGACTGTCATCGAATGAGAAGTCAATAAACTTCGCTAGAACACCATTTAATCCCGCATCTCCGCTATAACAAAGACGAATGTCCGAAATTTATAAAGACCAAATAATTCGGGCATTTTAGAGCTTTAGACACCGAATGGAAGTAGTCAATGAGGATAATGGTGGATTCATTGAATATGCGTTTTATATAGATTCTCATATTTTTGTATAGAATTTTCATTTAAATATAGCTATTTTTTGAGGGGTTTTGCGTCATTTTCTACATTCATATATATATATATATATATATATATATATATATATATATATATAAATCTTACATTATTCTTGCTATAAACCTAACTGGACACTCAGTAGGTAAAATATATTTAACGGAAGAAATACACATAAGACAGTTTTCTTTGTACACTATATAACGACAGTTGCTAATTACAAAAGTATGATACAAAAAGTATTCATGAACTCAAATAACATGAAAACATTGTTATTATTAATGAAAACAAAACTTATAATTTTATAAAAAGGGTAAGATTGATAATAACAGAAAGTTCTAGATACCAAAGAAATCATGGAAATTGCAGAATATTAGCAGTCAGTCATTGAAAAGCTTCCATAGTAGAAGGACGTTTGCTTTGAGTAATCTCAAAGGTCAACGAAATTCTTCAAACTATTCGCCTACAAAAAATGTAATTCCATCCAGATGGATTATCTTATAGGACTATTAATGAGCAAATTGAAGTGACTTATTCAACTGGACGTTCCATAATTCGAAAGCATTGTAAATATGGAATCCTCTACGACATGCCATGAGCCGGTGGTCATCGCAAGATTAACCATCTGATTCGACGTTACATGGTTCAAGAGCTAAAAGAATAATCCACTGATTTCTAATGAAAGATCTACAAAGATATCTGGAATTGCCTAGGAGTAAAATGAGTTAAGAAGTACTCATAAATCCCCCCCTCCTTAGCCTAATGATTTACATTGTTTCACACTCACTGCAAAACTTCACTTCTTAATTAAAAGATATTTAAAGAACCGATTAAAGTTTGCCAGAGATTTTCTTAAAAATAAAGGTGAACTTTGGAACAATATTATATGCTCCGATGCAACTAAATAGAACTTTTCCGCAAAATTGGTGCTCGTCAAGTTGAGAGGGAAGAAAGAATTGCCTACGCTCGTAATTACATAATTCCAACCCTGGAACACAGATAAGGTAGCATCATAATTCAGGGCTGCTTTACTGGACTTGAAACATGAGTACTCCACATTATTAATGGGAAAATGGATAGTGGCACGTATCGAAATATACTGGAAGACAATCTGGACCAAAATGCGGAAAATTCTATGTCCGACATCACCGGATATTTCTAAAAGACAACGGTCCTAATTACTCGACCAAATTAATAAGGAAGAGTTTAAGAAGAGAAAAATGAACTTCTTTCTATAGGCAAGTCAATCGCCAGAACTTAATCCTATAGAACATTTGCGGTGAAAATAGAAGGCTCCAATCCATAAGAGGAACCCACATAACCTTCCCCTGTTTGAGGGAAATTTGTGTAGAAGAATGAAACAAGCAATCAAAAGATTGCGAAAAGCTAATAACAACCTATGAGAATCACCTTCATGCTGTTATTCTAAAAAAGGTTATGATACGGAATATTAAATGACTGAAATTAATATTGGTTAAATAATTTTGTCACCTACTAGATTTTGTTTATTAGCAATTTATGTGTGTTATATATATATATATATATATATATATATATATATATATATATATATATATATATATATATATATATATATATATATATATATATATATATATATATATATATATATATATATATATATATATATATATATATATATATATATATATATATATACACGAGGGGCGATCAATAAGTTTTGCGAATCGGTAGGGCAAAACAGAGGAAGGGGGATGGCTTTTTGTGAGTGTGTTAGAACAAGTTATGACAAGTCAGGACCTGCAGCCGCACGCTCCTGCCTCGTCTATTTAAGAAGCAGTAGCTGATCGCAGATCGTCAGTTACAAATTTTTGACCAAGGAAGGCAAGAATGCAAAAGAGATCCATGAACGCATGGTTGCGGTGTCCACCGACACCGCCCCTTCCTATGCAACAATTGCTCGCTGGAATAGGGAGTTCAGCCATGGTCGTGAGTCCTTTGAAGTTGACCCCCATCCAGGAAGCCCGTCAGACGTGACCAACGAGGACAATGTGGCCCGTGTGGAGAGGATGATCCTCGAGAATCGACGGGTGAAGGTTGAAGAAATCAAGCGAGAACTTCGAATATCACATGAAAGTGTTATCAACATCATCCACAACAATTTGGCCATGACCAAGGTCTCTGCCCGTTGGGTCCCTAGAAACTTCACAAAGCCTCACGGCCCATGAAGGACTTCAACGTCGTCAAAGTTTAAAGGAGCTGCTGCTCTTGTACAACTAAGACCCAGCAGGATTCCAGCTACGCATAGTGACAGGTGATGAAACTGTGATCCCAAGACCAAGCTGGAAAGCATGGCCTGGAAGCACAGGGGCTCTCCGACCCCCATCAAGTTTCGGACCCAACCCTCAGCTGGGAAGATCACGGCCACCATCTTCTGGAGTTCTGAGGGAGTGTTGAGGGTTGACTATGCACCTCGTGAAAGAAACATCACAGCCCAATATTACGCCGAGGAACTGGCTGGGTTGAAGAAGTGCAACCGTCCTAAGCGGCGCGACAAGTTGACCCGCGGTATCCTACGAGGGTCGGTTAATATGTTATGCAATTCGGATATAAGGAAACGAGACATGAGTAAAAGGGTTTTATTATTTTTCAATATAACTACTCTCGACTTGAATGCACTGGCGCCAATTGTCCCTGAGGCTTCGAATTCTCGATAACCAGAAATCTCCCGACTGCTGTTCAATCCACTCCTGCGCGGCGAGCTGGACATCTTCATTGTCCCTAAACCGGCGTCCAAGCAGTGCAGCCTTGAGCTGGCGGAATAGAAAGTAGTCGCTAGGGGCCTATTTGGACTGTAGGGGGGATGGTTGAGCTCCTTGAATCCGCATTCGCGCAGGGCAGCTTGTGCAACTCTGGCCTTGTGGACTTTGACGACGTTGAAGTCGATCATGGGGCGTGAGGATTCTAGGGACACAAAGGGCAGAGACCTTGGTCATGGCTAAATTGTTGTGGATGATGTTGATAACACTTCCACTTGATATTTCAATTTCTCGCTCGATTCTTCTGACCTTCACCCGTTTATTTTCGAGGATCCTCCTCTCCACACGGGCCACATTGTCCTCGTTGGTCACGTCTGACGGGCCTCCTGGACGGGGGTCATCTTCAAGGGCACAAGAGACAAGTAGACGTCTGATGTTCAGGAATGAGTCAAAGTAAGATTTGTTTACTCTGGTGAAGTTTAACTTTTGAATATGACCCAAAGTGACCCATGCAGCTATATTTCGAGGTTTGCATAAACATTTTTCACTCAATAAACATGTAAATTTGAGCTTACTTTGTGTTTATGCATACTTGGATTAAATAAAAATAGATTACATAAGCTTGTGACGAAAGGGAAAATTTACTTTTATTTAAATGGAAATTGATGTAGGTAGGAGCAATTGTATAACAAAATAAAGTACTTTTTCAAAATATACACCGGAAAATCTATCATTAAGCACCCCTCATTAAAGGATACATCCTGGTAGTCCACTTATCTGAAGTCTGAAGGGCCTCGATGCTCTCAGTTGAGACAAGTTTTCACAGTCATTTTCATAGCTGCAGTTAAGTAGTCATTAGGAAGATCAATAATTTAGATTATGCTACTTAGATAATTGGCATATGGGTCCCTATATACATTCTTATTTAAGAAACACTCCTCGTCTGCCCTATTTATCTATGCATACTGTTTTTTATGCGCCTTCACTAGATTTTGGTCGTGTGGTCCTAAAGACACCCCTTTTTTCGTGACCCCATTCTGGTTCCATAATGGGCCTCACTAGGCACCAATTTAGAGTGTTTATGAGCGTTGTGCTGGTGGATTTATGTTTTCTTTAGATTTTGAAAAGGTGTAAAAAATACCGGGTAGAGTGGGCGAAATTAAGGATAGGTCACTCTTAAAGTGGCATCCCCGTCCACTGAAAAGAGTAAGAATCCTTAATCATTTCAGTGGACGCAATATATTTCTTTTTGTTTTCGATGTTCTGCGATAAAAAATGTCGGCTTATTCACATGCCGCAATTACCTCCTTTAAAAATTACTGAGCTCTGGAAATGAAGCGCCTAGCAGGAAAATTGAATGAGAGATTTCAATGTATCAACCAGAAAATTCCGATTCTTTTTATGACCTTAGCGGCTAATAAATTAGTAACTACCTAGATAGCCATCTATTACAATGGGATGATTAATGCAAGAGAGGCAGGTATAGAAAGAGTCGATATATTAGCGAGAAAAGAAGGATCTGTATCTCTCTCTGTTTGGTCTATGTCTTTCTCTGACTCCTTCTCGCTCTGTTTCTGTTTCTTTCTGTCCCTCTGTCTCTCTTCTTCTCTGTGTCTCTTTATTTTTCTCACACTCTCAATCTCTACTTCTTTCCCTCCCATTCTTTGTCTGTCTGTCTTTCTTTCTCTTTGGCTCTATCTTTTCTTTCTGTGTGTAGTTATTTGCCTGCTTCTCTCTCTCTTTATGTATCGATATTTATATTTTTGTCTGTCTCTCTCAATCTCTTACTGTCTTTCTTTATATCTCTCGTTCTCTCTATGTCTCTTTCCGTCGATCTCTGTGTTTTTATATCGTTGGTTTATTCTCTGTGTTTTTCTCTTCTCTCTACATGTTTCTGCGTATCTTTGTCTCTGTCTTTGTTTCTGTCTTTGTTTTTGTCTCTGCCTCAGTCTCTGCTTCTTTTTTTGTCTGTCTTTCCCTATCACTTTCTGTCTCTCTATGACTATATATCTCTGTCTCTATCTATCTCTCTCTTTCAATCTCTCATTCTCTCTTTATTCATCTCTCTCTTTCTCTGTATCTATCTCTGTCACTTTTTCTCTCCTTCCCTTTTATCTCTTTTCCTGAAATAAATATGTATATATCGCTATATTTATATTTTTACAGTGTTCCTCAATATTTAGAACAAATCCATTTGACAAGCTCTAATAATGAATGGTATTAAAGTGACCAAGCAAATCAAAAGGCAAGCTCTAATCTTTTCCCCAAAAATATCAGAATAAGGATATAGAAGTTTCCCCCTTACTTGTAGTTGCATCATCCTTCTTTGCCAAAGGTCTTCAATGTGTCAGAATGCACCATGAGAAGAATTGTGTATGAATATATCTTTTACAAGTCTTAGCTGGTATGAAAAGGTAAGTTTATATAAGGTAAGACGAAAGGGAATAGTTGGCTCGTTGCAGAGCGTTTGCTCTCCATGTTGAAACATCAAGAAGCTGCAATGCTTAGGAGAATAAGAATCACTTCAACCAGGACTAAGAGATAAACCAAATGAATGATATATGGTTATGCAGAGGGCCAAGCGAGTTTCTAATTGTAATGCATAGCAAAGTTAGTAAATAGGAAGTTGTCACGCTCCCTCTCCGTTTTCACAGGACTTAATAGAAAATATTGCTGCATGAACAGAGATTCATGCTTTGTCTGCATAGGCAAAGTACGAAATGAAAGACATTCATCTTCCAACAAGACTCTGTGTCATCTCATGAGGTTAGAACAACCCAAGTTTAAATGCTTGCCAATTTTCACGACCATGTTCTCCCAGAAATATAAGCTCCTAGGTCACCTTACTTCAAGTAACCTGATTATTACGAATATAGTGTCATCGAATGATTTTTTTTATTTTTTTATTTAAGGGGCTATCTGGCGACTGTCATCGAATGAGAAGTCAATAAACTTCGCTAGAACACCATTTAATCCCGCATCTCCGCTATAACAAAGACGAATGTCCGAAATTTATAAAGACCAAATAATTCGGGCATTTTAGAGCTTTAGACACCGAATGGAAGTAGTCAATGAGGATAATGGTGGATTCATTGAATATGCGTTTTATATAGATTCTCATATTTTTGTATAGAATTTTCATTTAAATATAGCTATTTTTTGAGGGGTTTTGCGTCATTTTCTACATTCATATATATATATATAAATCTTACATTATTCTTGCTATAAACCTAACTGGACACTCAGTAGGTAAAATATATTTAACGGAAGAAATACACATAAGACAGTTTTCTTTGTACACTATATAACGACAGTTGCTAATAAAAAAAGTATGATACAAAAAGTATTCATGAACTCAAATAACATGAAAACATTGTTATTATTAATGAAAACAAAACTTATAATTTTATAAAAAGGGTAAGATTGATAATAACAGAAAGTTCTAGATACCAAAGAAATCATGGAAATTGCAGAATATTAGCAGTCAGTCATTGAAAAGCTTCCATAGTAGAAGGACGTTTGCTTTGAGTAATCTCAAAGGTCAACGAAATTCTTCAAACTATTCGCCTACAAAAAATGTAATTCCATCCAGATGGATTATCTTATAGGACTATTAATGAGCAAATTGAAGTGACTTATTCAACTGGACGTTCCATAATTCGAAAGCATTGTAAATATGGAATCCTCTACGACATGCCATGAGCCGGTGGTCATCGCAAGATTAACCATCTGATTCGACGTTACATGGTTCAAGAGCTAAAAGAATAATCCACTGATTTCTAATGAAAGATCTACAAAGATATCTGGAATTGCCTAGGAGTAAAATGAGTTAAGAAGTTTCACACTCACTGCAAAACTTCACTTCTTAATTAAAAGATATTTAAAGAACCGATTAAAGTTTGCCAGAGATTTTCTTAAAAATAAAGGTGAACTTTGGAACAATATTATATGCTCCGATGCAACTAAATAGAACTTTTCCGCAAAATTGGTGCTCGTCAAGTTGAGAGGGAAGAAAGAATTGCCTACGCTCGTAATTACATAATTCCAACCCTGGAACACAGATAAGGTAGCATCATAATTCAGGGCTGCTTTACTGGACTTGAAACATGAGTACTCCACATTATTAATGGGAAAATGGATAGTGGCACGTATCGAAATATACTGGAGGACAATCTGGACCAAAATGCGGAAAATTCTATGTCCGACATCACCGGATATTTCTAAAAGACAACGGTCCTAATTACTCGACCAAATTAATAAGGAAGAGTTTAAGAAGAGAAAAATGAACTTCTTTCTATAGGCAAGTCAATCGCCAGAACTTAATCCTATAGAACATTTGCGGTGAAAATAGAAGGCTCCAATCCATAAGAGGAACCCACATAACCTTCCCCTGTTTGAGGGAAATTTGTGTAGAAGAATGAAACAAGCAATCAAAAGATTGCGAAAAGCTAATAACAACCTATGAGAATCACCTTCATGCTGTTATTCTAAAAAAGGTTATGATACGGAATATTAAATGACTGAAATTAATATTGGTTAAATAATTTTGTCACCTACTAGATTTTGTTTATTAGCAATTTATGTGTGTTATATATATATATATATATATATATATATATATATATATATATATATATATATAATTATATATATATACATATATATATATATATATATATATATATATATATATATATATATATATATATATATATATATATATACACGAGGGGCGATCAATAAGTTTTGCGAATCGGTAGGGCAAAACAGAGGAAGGGGGATGGCTTTTTGTGAGTGTGTTAGAACAAGTTATGACAAGTCAGGACCTGCAGCCGCACGCTCCTGCCTCGTCTATTTAAGAAGCAGTAGCTGATCGCAGATCGTCAGTTACAAATTTTTGACCAAGGAAGGCAAGAATGCAAAAGAGATCCATGAACGCATGGTTGCGGTGTCCACCGACACCGCCCCTTCCTATGCAACAATTGCTCGCTGGAATAGGGAGTTCAGCCATGGTCGTGAGTCCTTTGAAGTTGACCCCCATCCAGGAAGCCCGTCAGACGTGACCAACGAGGACAATGTGGCCCGTGTGGAGAGGATGATCCTCGAGAATCGACGGGTGAAGGTTGAAGAAATCAAGCGAGAACTTCGAATATCACATGAAAGTGTTATCAACATCATCCACAACAATTTGGCCATGACCAAGGTCTCTGCCCGTTGGGTCCCTAGAAACTTCACAAAGCCTCACGGCCCATGAAGGACTTCAACGTCGTCAAAGTTTAAAGGAGCTGCTGCTCTTGTACAACTAAGACCCAGCAGGATTCCAGCTACGCATAGTGACAGGTGATGAAACTGTGATCCCAAGACCAAGCTGGAAAGCATGGCCTGGAAGCACAGGGGCTCTCCGACCCCCATCAAGTTTCGGACCCAACCCTCAGCTGGGAAGATCACGGCCACCATCTTCTGGAGTTCTGAGGGAGTGTTGAGGGTTGACTATGCACCTCGTGAAAGAAACATCACAGCCCAATATTACGCCGAGGAACTGGCTGGGTTGAAGAAGTGCAACCGTCCTAAGCGGCGCGACAAGTTGACCCGCGGTATCCTACGAGGGTCGGTTAATATGTTATGCAATTCGGATATAAGGAAACGAGACATGAGTAAAAGGGTTTTATTATTTTTCAATATAACTACTCTCGACTTGAATGCACTGGCGCCAATTGTCCCTGAGGCTTCGAATTCTCGATAACCAGAAATCTCCCGACTGCTGTTCAATCCACTCCTGCGCGGCGAGCTGGACATCTTCATTGTCCCTAAACCGGCGTCCAAGCAGTGCAGCCTTGAGCTGGCGGAATAGAAAGTAGTCGCTAGGGGCCTATTTGGACTGTAGGGGGGATGGTTGAGCTCCTTGAATCCGCATTCGCGCAGGGCAGCTTGTGCAACTCTGGCCTTGTGGACTTTGACGACGTTGAAGTCGATCATGGGGCGTGAGGATTCTAGGGACACAAAGGGCAGAGACCTTGGTCATGGCTAAATTGTTGTGGATGATGTTGATAACACTTCCACTTGATATTTCAATTTCTCGCTCGATTCTTCTGACCTTCACCCGTTTATTTTCGAGGATCCTCCTCTCCACACGGGCCACATTGTCCTCGTTGGTCACGTCTGACGGGCCTCCTGGACGGGGGTCATCTTCAAGGGCACAAGAGACAAGTAGACGTCTGATGTTCAGGAATGAGTCAAAGTAAGATTTGTTTACTCTGGTGAAGTTTAACTTTTGAATATGACCCAAAGTGACCCATGCAGCTATATTTCGAGGTTTGCATAAACATTTTTCACTCAATAAACATGTAAATTTGAGCTTACTTTGTGTTTATGCATACTTGGATTAAATAAAAATAGATTACATAAGCTCGTGACGAAAGGGAAAATTTACTTTTATTTAAATGGAAATTGATGTAGGTAGGAGCAATTGTATAACAAAATAAAGTACTTTTTCAAAATATACACCGGAAAATCTATCATTAAGCACCCCTCATTAAAGGATACTTCCTGGTAGTCCACTTATCTGAAGTCTGAAGGGCCTCGATGCTCTCAGTTGAGACAAGTTTTCACAGTCATTTTCATAGCTGCAGTTAAGTAGTCATTAGGAAGATCAATAATTTAGATTATGCTACTTAGATAATTGGCATATGGGTCCCTATATACATTCTTATTTAAGAAACACTCCTCGTCTGCCCTATTTATCTATGCATACTGTTTTTTATGCGCCTTCACTAGATTTTGGTCGTGTGGTCCTAAAGACACCCCTTTTTTCGTGACCCCATTCTGGTTCCATAATGCGCCTCACTAGGCACCAATTTAGAGTGTTTATGAGCGTTGTGCTGGTGGATTTATGTTTTCTTTAGATTTTGAAAAGGTGTAAAAAATACCGGGTAGAGTGGGCGAAATTAAGGATAGGTCACTCTTAAAGTGGCATCCCCGTCCACTGATAAGAGTAAGAATCCTTAATCATTTCAGTGGACGCAATATATTTCTTTTTGTTTTCGATGTTCTGCGATAAAAAATGTCGGCTTATTCACATGCCGCAATTACCTCCTTTAAAAATTACTGAGCTCTGGAAATGAAGCGCCTAGCAGGAAAATTGAATGAGAGATTTCAATGTATCAACCAGAAAATTCCGATTCTTTTTATGACCTTAGCGGCTAATAAATTAGTAACTACCTAGATAGCCATCTATTACAATGGGATGATTAATGCAAGAGAGGCAGGTATAGAAAGAGTCGATATATTAGCGAGAAAAGAAGGATCTGTATCTCTCTCTGTTTGGTCTATGTCTTTCTCTGACTCCTTCTCGCTCTGTTTCTGTTTCTTTCTGTCCCTCTGTCTCTCTTCTTCTCTGTGTCTCTTTATTTTTCTCACACTCTCAATCTCTACTTCTTTCCCTCCCATTCTTTGTCTGTCTGTCTTTCTTTCTCTTTGGCTCTATCTTTTCTTTCTGTGTGTAGTTATTTGCCTGCTTCTCTCTCTCTTTATGTATCGATATTTATATTTTTGTCTGTCTCTCTCAATCTCTTACTGTCTTTCTTTATATCTCTCGTTCTCTCTATGTCTCTTTCCGTCGATCTCTGTGTTTTTATATCGTTGGTTTATTCTCTGTGTTTTTCTCTTCTCTCTACATGTTTCTGCGTATCTTTGTCTCTGTCTTTGTTTCTGTCTTTGTTTTTGTCTCTGCCTCAGTCTCTGCTTCTTTTTTTGTCTGTCTTTCCCTATCACTTTCTGTCTCTCTATGACTATATATCTCTGTCTCTATCTATCTCTCTCTTTCAATCTCTCATTCTCTCTTTATTCATCTCTCTCTTTCTCTGTATCTATCTCTGTCACTTTTTCTCTCCTTCCCTTTTATCTCTTTTCCTGAAATAAATATGTATATATCGCTATATTTATATTTTTACAGTGTTCCTCAATATTTAGAACAAATCCATTTGACAAGCTCTAATAATGAATGGTATTAAAGTGACCAAGCAAATCAAAAGGCAAGCTCTAATCTTTTCCCAAAAAATATCAGAATAAGTATATAGAAGTTTCCCCCTTACTTGTAGTTGCATCATCCTTCTTTGCCAAAGGTCTTCAATGTGTCAGAATGCACCATGAGAAGAATTGTGTATGAATATATCTTTTACAAGTCTTAGCTGGTATGAAAAGGTAAGTTTATATAAGGTAAGACGAAAGGGAATAGTTGGCTCGTTGCAGAGCGTTTGCTCTCCATGTTGAAACATCAAGAAGCTGCAATGCTTAGGAGAATAAGAGTCACTTCAACCAGGACTAAGAGATAAACCAAATGAATGATATATGGTTATGCAGAGGGCCAAGCTAGTTTCTAATTGTAATGCATAGCAAAGTTAGTAAATAGGAAGTTGTCACGCTCCCTCTCCGTTTTCACAGGACTTAATAGAAAATATTGCTGCATGAACAGAGATTCATGCTTTGTCTGCATAGGCAAAGTACGAAATGAAAGACATTCATCTTCCAACAAGACTCTGTGTCATCTCATGAGGTTAGAACAACCCAAGTTTAAATGCTTGCCAATTTTCACGACCATGTTCTCCCAGAAATATAAGCTCCTAGGTCACCTTACTTCAAGTAACCTGATTATTACGAATATAGTGTCATCGAATGATTTTTTTTATTTTTTTATTTAAGGGGCTATCTGGCGACTGTCATCGAATGAGAAGTCAATAAACTTCGCTAGAACACCATTTAATCCCGCATCTCCGCTATAACAAAGACGAATGTCCGAAATTTATAAAGACCAAATAATTCGGGCATTTTAGAGCTTTAGACACCGAATGGAAGTAGTCAATGAGGATAATGGTGGATTCATTGAATATGCGTTTTATATAGATTCTCATATTTTTGTATAGAATTTTCATTTAAATATAGCTATTTTTTGAGGGGTTTTGCGTCATTTTCTACATTCATATATATATATATATATATATATATATATATATATATATATATATATATATATATATAAATCTTACATTATTCTTGCTATAAACCTAACTGGACACTCAGTAGGTAAAATATATTTAACGGAAGAAATACACATAAGACAGTTTTCTTTGTACACTATATAACGACAGTTGCTAATAAAAAAAGTATGATACAAAAAGTATTCATGAACTCAAATAACATGAAAACATTGTTATTATTAATGAAAACAAAACTTATAATTTTATAAAAAGGGTAAGATTGATAATAACAGAAAGTTCTAGATACCAAAGAAATCATGGAAATTGCAGAATATTAGCAGTCAGTCATTGAAAAGCTTCCATAGTAGAAGGACGTTTGCTTTGAGTAATCTCAAAGGTCAACGAAATTCTTCAAACTATTCGCCTACAAAAAATGTAATTCCATCCAGATGGATTATCTTATAGGACTATTAATGAGCAAATTGAAGTGACTTATTCAACTGGACGTTCCATAATTCGAAAGCATTGTAAATATGGAATCCTCTACGACATGCCATGAGCCGGTGGTCATCGCAAGATTAACCATCTGATTCGACGTTACATGGTTCAAGAGCTAAAAGAATAATCCACTGATTTCTAATGAAAGATCTACAACGATATCTGGAATTGCCTAGGAGTAAAATGAGTTAAGAAGTACTCATAAATCCCCCCCTCCTTAGCCTAATGATTTACATTGTTTCACACTCACTGCAAAACTTCACTTCTTAATTAAAAGATATTTAAAGAACCGATTAAAGTTTGCCAGAGATTTTCTTAAAAATAAAGGTGAACTTTGGAACAATATTATATGCTCCGATGCAACTAAATAGAACTTTTCCGCAAATTTGGTGCTCGTCAAGTTGAGAGGGAAGAAAGAATTGCCTACGCTCGTAATTACATAATTCCAACCCTGGAACACAGATAAGGTAGCATCATAATTCAGGGCTGCTTTACTGGACTTGAAACATGAGTACTCCACATTATTAATGGGAAAATGGATAGTGGCACGTATCGAAATATACTGGAGGACAATCTGGACCAAAATGCGGAAAATTCTATGTCCGACATCACCGGATATTTCTAAAAGACAACGGTCCTAATTACTCGACCAAATTAATAAGGAAGAGTTTAAGAAGAGAAAAATGAACTTCTTTCTATAGGCAAGTCAATCGCCAGAACTTAATCCTATAGAACATTTGCGGTGAAAATAGAAGGCTCCAATCCATAAGAGGAACCCACATAACCTTCCCCTGTTTGAGGGAAATTTGTGTAGAAGAATGAAACAAGCAATCAAAAGATTGCGAAAAGCTAATAACAACCTATGAGAATCACCTTCATGCTGTTATTCTAAAAAAGGTTATGATACGGAATATTAAATGACTGAAATTAATATTGGTTAAATAATTTTGTCACCTACTAGATTTTGTTTATTAGCAATTTATGTGTGTTATATATATATATATATATATATATATATATATATATATATATATATATATAATTATATATATATACATATATATATATATATATATATATATATATATATATATATATATATATATATATATATATATATATATATATATATATATATACACGAGGGGCGATCAATAAGTTTTGCGAATCGGTAGGGCAAAACAGAGGAAGGGGGATGGCTTTTTGTGAGTGTGTTAGAACAAGTTATGACAAGTCAGGACCTGCAGCCGCACGCTCCTGCCTCGTCTATTTAAGAAGCAGTAGCTGATCGCAGATCGTCAGTTACAAATTTTTGACCAAGGAAGGCAAGAATGCAAAAGAGATCCATGAACGCATGGTTGCGGTGTACACCGACACCGCCCCTTCCTATGCAACAATTGCTCGCTGGAATAGGGAGTTCAGCCATGGTCGTGAGTCCTTTGAAGTTGACCCCCATCCAGGAAGCCCGTCAGACGTGACCAACGAGGACAATGTGGCCCGTGTGGAGAGGATGATCCTCGAGAATCGACGGGTGAAGGTTGAAGAAATCAAGCGAGAACTTCGAATATCACATGAAAGTGTTATCAACATCATCCACAACAATTTGGCCATGACCAAGGTCTCTGCCCGTTGGGTCCCTAGAAACTTCACAAAGCCTCACGGCCCATGAAGGACTTCAACGTCGTCAAAGTTTAAAGGAGCTGCTGCTCTTGTACAACTAAGACCCAGCAGGATTCCAGCTACGCATAGTGACAGGTGATGAAACTGTGATCCCAAGACCAAGCTGGAAAGCATGGCCTGGAAGCACAGGGGCTCTCCGACCCCCATCAAGTTTCGGACCCAACCCTCAGCCGGGAAGATCACGGCCACCATCTTCTGGAGTTCTGAGGGAGTGTTGAGGGTTGACTATGCACCTCGTGAAAGAAACATCACAGCCCAATATTACGCCGAGGAACTGGCTGGGTTGAAGAAGTGCAACCGTCCTAAGCGGCGCGACAAGTTGACCCGCGGTATCCTACGAGGGTCGGTTAATATGTTATGCAATTCGGATATAAGGAAACGAGACATGAGTAAAAGGGTTTTATTATTTTTCAATATAACTACTCTCGACTTGAATGCACTGGCGCCAATTGTCCCTGAGGCTTCGAATTCTCGATAACCAGAAATCTCCCGACTGCTGTTCAATCCACTCCTGCGCGGCGAGCTGGACATCTTCATTGTCCCTAAACCGGCGTCCAAGCAGTGCAGCCTTGAGCTGGCGGAATAGAAAGTAGTCGCTAGGGGCCTATTTGGACTGTAGGGGGGATGGTTGAGCTCCTTGAATCCGCATTCGCGCAGGGCAGCTTGTGCAACTCTGGCCTTGTGGACTTTGACGACGTTGAAGTCGATCATGGGGCGTGAGGATTCTAGGGACACAAAGGGCAGAGACCTTGGTCATGGCTAAATTGTTGTGGATGATGTTGATAACACTTCCACTTGATATTTCAATTTCTCGCTCGATTCTTCTGACCTTCACCCGTTTATTTTCGAGGATCCTCCTCTCCACACGGGCCACATTGTCCTCGTTGGTCACGTCTGACGGGCCTCCTGGACGGGGGTCATCTTCAAGGGCACAAGAGACAAGTAGACGTCTGATGTTCAGGAATGAGTCAAAGTAAGATTTGTTTACTCTGGTGAAGTTTAACTTTTGAATATGACCCAAAGTGACCCATGCAGCTATATTTCGAGGTTTGCATAAACATTTTTCACTCAATAAACATGTAAATTTGAGCTTACTTTGTGTTTATGCATACTTGGATTAAATAAAAATAGATTACATAAGCTCGTGACGAAAGGGAAAATTTACTTTTATTTAAATGGAAATTGATGTAGGTAGGAGCAATTGTATAACAAAATAAAGTACTTTTTCAAAATATACACCGGAAAATCTATCATTAAGCACCCCTCATTAAAGGATACTTCCTGGTAGTCCACTTATCTGAAGTCTGAAGGGCCTCGATGCTCTCAGTTGAGACAAGTTTTCACAGTCATTTTCATAGCTGCAGTTAAGTAGTCGTTAGGAAGATCAATAATTTAGATTATGCTACTTAGATAATTGGCATATGGGTCCCTATATACATTCTTATTTAAGAAACACTCCTCGTCTGCCCTATTTATCTATGCATACTGTTTTTTATGCGCCTTCACTAGATTTTGGTCGTGTGGTCCTAAAGACACCCCTTTTTTCGTGACCCATTCTGGTTCCATAATGGGCCTCACTAGGCACCAATTTAGAGTGTTTATGAGCGTTGTGCTGGTGGATTTATGTTTTCTTTAGATTTTGAAAAGGTGTAAAAAATACCGGGTAGAGTGGGCGAAATTAAGGATAGGTCACTCTTAAAGTGGCATCCCCGTCCACTGAAAAGAGTAAGAATCCTTAATCATTTCAGTGGACGCAATATATTTCTTTTTGTTTTCGATGTTCTGCGATAAAAAATGTCGGCTTATTCACATGCCGCAATTACCTCCTTTAAAAATACTGAGCTCTGGAAATGAAGCGCCTAGCAGGAAAATTGAATGAGAGATTTCAATGTATCAACCAGAAAATTCCGATTCTTTTTATGACCTTAGCGGCTAATAAATTAGTAACTACCTAGATAGCCATCTATTACAATGGGATGATTAATGCAAGAGAGGCAGGTATAGAAAGAGTCGATATATTAGCGAGAAAAGAAGGATCTGTATCTCTCTCTGTTTGGTCTATGTCTTTCTCTGACTCCTTCTCGCTCTGTTTCTGTTTCTTTCTGTCCCTCTGTCTCTCTTCTTCTCTGTGTCTCTTTATTTTTCTCACACTCTCAATCTCTACTTCTTTCCCTCCCATTCTTTGTCTGTCTGTCTTTCTTTCTCTTTGGCTCTATCTTTTCTTTCTGTGTGTAGTTATTTGCCTGCTTCTCTCTCTCTTTATGTATCGATATTTATATTTTTGTCTGTCTCTCTCAATCTCTTACTGTCTTTCTTTATATCTCTCGTTCTCTCTATGTCTCTTTCCGTCGATCTCTGTGTTTTTATATCGTTGGTTTATTCTCTGTGTTTTTCTCTTCTCTCTACATGTTTCTGCGTATCTTTGTCTCTGTCTTTGTTTCTGTCTTTGTTTTTGTCTCTGCCTCAGTCTCTGCTTCTTTTTTTGTCTGTCTTTCCCTATCACTTTCTGTCTCTCTATGACTATATATCTCTGTCTCTATCTATCTCTCTCTTTCAATCTCTCATTCTCTCTTTATTCATCTCTCTCTTTCTCTGTATCTATCTCTGTCACTTTTTCTCTCCTTCCCTTTTATCTCTTTTCCTGAAATAAATATGTATATATCGCTATATTTATATTTTTACAGTGTTCCTCAATATTTAGAACAAATCCATTTGACAAGCTCTAATAATGAATGGTATTAAAGTGACCAAGCAAATCAAAAGGCAAGCTCTAATCTTTTCCCCAAAAATATCAGAATAAGGATATAGAAGTTTCCCCCTTACTTATAGTTGCATCATCCTTCTTTGCCAAAGGTCTTCAATGTGTCAGAATGCACCATGAGAAGAATTGTGTATGAATATATCTT